>JAVTVY010034218.1:0-149029 GCA_036873755.1 Hanleya hanleyi
AGCTGACCGACCAACCCATCGGGTGAATGTATTCACCCAGGCACTGATAGATGCTCAGAATGCACAAGCAACTATCTGAGGATATGTTGCCTCAACGGTATCCTGGGCTGCCCGATGATGATTACAATAAACGGTTCAAAGCGAACATGGCCGAAGATGGAACTTTCTGAAATGAAGACTTCTGATTGGACAAGAATACATCTAACGGACAGGAACGGATATGACAGATGCAAATGGTGGCCTCTGATTGGACAAGAGTCTTCTTGAATTGTAACACCAAGTGGATAGTGGAGATAATGACCAATGTTGCGTTCTTCGTGGTTAAACTGACCGCCACCTCCATCGGATGAAAGTATTCACCCACGCACTGATAGATACTCAGAATGCGCAAACAACTATCTGAGGATATGTTGCCTCAACGGTATCCTGGCCTGCCCGACGATGATTAGAATAAACGGTTCAGATGGCGCTTTCTGAAATGGAGACTTCTGATTGGACAAGAATACATCTAACGGACAGGAACGAATATGAAACATGCAAATGGTGGCCTCTGATTGGATAAGAATCTTCCTGAATTGTAAATATACCCAACGCGGCTCCCCCAGCGTGGGTATGATGTAACATTGGGGAAAATAAACTATATGAAAAAACTTCTTGTTGTTGTTGTTCTCTCATGTGTCATCCTTGTTGTTGTTGCTGTTGTTGTTCTCTCTCTGGTCTATATCATGGCGTTATGTTAGAGTGTTAAGGTGTAACGACGGGCGTTGACGGGCATCACCGCATTTCGAAGAATTAGTGACAATTCCATGGAATATCAGAGCTTCTGAGCTATTTCACCAGGGCGTTGAAGCATTAAGAATGGTGTTGGTGGGCGTTGCTACAAGATGACACCTCACACGGTCCATTTGGACCGCGGATGGTCCATCTCTACACCAAATAACATCCTTCACTGCTAAAAAAATGCCCACTTTCGCTACAACTTGTACTAATGACGTCACCAATGACGTCACAGATGCTATAAATATCCCTGAAATCAGGGTATATACTCCGAGAGCTACAACATGATACCCCACACGACGCATTCGCAACGCGGATGGTCCATCTCTACACCAAATACCTTCCTGCACTGCCCCAAAAGGCTCACTTTCGCTAATACTCCTACTGATGACGTCATCGATGACGTCACAGATGCTTCGGACATGCCTCAATTCGGAATGTACACCCCGAGAGCTACAAAATGACACCTCACACGACGCATTCGGACTAAGGATGGTGCATCTCTACACCAAACTCACCCTCACGCACCCACAAAATGTCCACTTTCGCTACTACTCGTACCGATGACGTCATCAATGACGTCACAGATGACGCGGACACCCCTCAAATCGGAATGTACACCCCGAGAACTACAAGATGACACCTTCCAGGACGCATTCGAACCGTGAATAGCCCATCTCGACCCCAAATACCTTCATGTACTGCCCGAAAATGCCACTTTCGCTACTACTCGTACCGATGACGTCACCGATGACGTCACAGATGACGCGAACATCCCTCAAATCGGAATGTACACCCCGAGAACTACAAGATGACACCTTCCAGGACGCATTCGAACCGTGAATAGCCCATCTCGACCCAAATACCTTCATGTACTGCCCGAAAATGTCCACTTTCGCTACTACTCGTACCGATGACGTCACCGATGACGTCACAGATGACGCGGACATCCCTCAAATCGGAATGTACACCCCGAGAACTACAAGATGACACCTTCCAGGACGCATTCGAACCGTGAATAGCCCATCTCGACCCCAAATACCTTCATGTACTGCCCGAAAATGTCCACTTTCGCTACTACTCGTACCGATGACGTCACCGATGACGTCACAGATGACGCGAACATCCCTCAAATCGGAATGTACACCCCGAGAACTACAAGATGACACCTTCGAGGACGCATTCGAACCGTGAATAGCCCATCTCGATCCCAAATACCTTCATGTACTGCCCGAAAATGGCCACTTTACTTACTACAACCAACTGCGCCTGCGCAGATTGACGCGACTTGCATTCAAAAACACGCCATTCTGACTCTACCCCACACAAGCTTCACTTTGACACCCTCACGCTTCACTTTGACACCCTCCACGACCCATTCGGACCCATAGCGGTCCATCTCTACCCCAAACACCTTCATGTACTGCCCCAAAATGGCCACTTTACTTAATACAACCAACTGCGCATGCGCAGATTGACGCGACTTGCATTCAAAAACACACCATTCTGACTCTACCCCACACAAGCTTCACTTTGACACCTCACACGACCCATTCGAACCGTGATTAGCCCATCTCTAACCCAAACACACCCCTACATAGCACCCAAAATGCCTGTTTTCTATACTACGGCCAGACTGCGCATGCGCAGACTATTGAACACGGACGAACCATTAGCCCAGTCGGATGCTGCTGCACGAGAGCTTCAAAATAAGACCTCACTCGACCCCATTGGACCACCAGGGACTCACCTAGACTCCAACATGTCCACCCCGTATGGCCCTATACACCCATAGCCATGCAGTATAGGCCTATGGGCCTACCCAGGCCTTGGTGACTTTTTTCAAAAATTTCACCGATTCGCTCCGCAACACTTCCTATCGTGTTCTAAATGACGAGACGAGTAAAACGAGACCCCACAACCCTACCGCAAATGTATAGAAGTACGTTTCCCAGGGGGATAAACATTGAACCTATACCCCAGTATGGGACTATATGGGGCTCGGTGACTTTTTTCAAAAATTTCACCGATTCGCACGGGGACACTTCCTATCATGTTCTAAATGACGAGACGAGTAAAACGAGACCCCACAACCCTACCGCAAATGTATAGAAGTACGTTTCCCAGGGGACAAACATTGATCCTATACCCTCAGTATGGGACTATATGGGGTTCGGTGACTTTTTTCAAAAATTTCACCGATTCGCACGGGGACACTTCCTATCATGTTCTAAATGACGAGACGAGTAAAACGAGACCCCACAACCCTACCGCAAATGTATAGAAGTACGTTTCCCAGGATGGTCCTATACCTCCCATACCCCATATAGGCATTTTCCCGTAATTTAGGATAAAGTCCGTATTCCGTATTTTTTCAGGAAAATTTTTACATACACCCACCCTGGAACTAGGGGGAGATAACTCTATTGATAGACAAGCCCCGTTAAGCCCGTCGACCTATATACCCCTCATACCCCATATAGGCATTTTCCCAGGTTTTTCGATAAAGTCCGTTTTCCGTTTTTTTTTTTCAGGAAAAACTTTACATGCACCCACCCCATTGCCTGAATGCCTCTTCACCTAGGCTTCACTTTGATACCTCACTCGACCCCATTGGACCATTAGTAGCTCCTCTAGCTCCAACACGGCTATTTGCATACCCTTGGGCCACCGCGCATGCGCAGAATGCCGCTATTTCAACCCACACCCAGTCCATTAGATGCCCCTTCATGAATGCTTCACATTGATACCTCACTCGACCCCATCGGTCCACTAGGGGCTCCCCTAGCTCCAAAAAGGCTATTTTCATACCCTTCGGCCACCGCGCATGCGCAGAAGGCCGATAGTTCAACCCCACACCCAACCCATTAGATGCCCCTTCATGAATGCTTCACATTGATACCTCACTCGACCCCATCGGTCCACTAGGGGCTCCCCTAGCTCCAAAAAGCTATTTTCATACCCTTCGGCCACCGCGCATGCGCAGAAGGCCGCTATTTCAACCCCACACCCAGTCCATTAGATGCCCCTTCATGAATGCTTCACATTGATACCTCACTCGGCCCCATCGGTCCACTAGGGGCTCCCCTAGCTCCAAAAAGGTTATTTTCATACCCTTCGGCCACCGCGCATGCGCAGAAGGCCGATCTGTCAACCCCACACCCAGTCCATTAGATGCCCCTTCATGAATGCTTCACTTTGATACCTCACTCGACCCCATCGGTCCACTAGGGCTCCCCTAGCTCCAAAAAGGCTATTTTCATACCCTTCGGCCGCCGCGCATGCGCAGAAGGCCGATATGTCAACCCCACACCCAGCCCATTAGATGCCCCTTCACCTAAGCTTCACTTTGATACCTCACTCGACCCCATCGGACCATTTTATCTAGGGACTACTTTTTCTCCGCGGAAGCTTTGTCCCGAGACCGAATCACCGCCAAAACCGCGGCCAAACCGCATCACCGCGCATGAATACATCCTGAATACATCCCCTGCAGCAATTGGAACTCTCCTGGATTGGAGGTAGCTTTTGGTCTTTCTGCCGGAACTATGTACTCATTGACCTTTTGTCACCCTCCCGGTTCCTCCCTAATATGCAAATTTCTGAGGTCAAGTTGGCTCAATTGACGCTTTGTATACTACTTAGGGTTTAACGTCGCTTTCAACATTTTTTCAGCTATATCACGACGGGGAAGGGAAGGGAGGTGAGTGGGAGGGGTGTAGTTAACTACTTGTAACCGAGCAGATCTAATGCTGCCATTTTATACTGCTGTCCCACCGAAATATCATTCCGTAGGCAAACATGACACCCCACTCAGTCACATTATACTGACACCGTCCTTGTTCTATCCTCTTAATACTGAGCGTAAGCGAGGAAGCAACAAGTTCCATTTTTCAAGTCTTTGGTATGACCCGGCCAGGGATTGAACCCAGTACCTAGCGCTTACGAATATCAACAGTTTATTTTATTCTACTTACGTTATACTAACTTAAAACCTAAAAAGTTTGAGATCAAGTAAGCGTATCATGCTATAATAAATGATCTCGATAATGAAAACGAGGAACGGTGAACGCAACAGTACAATCCACACTGGTGGTTCCCACAGTATACGCCATGGTTCTTTCATAATTTGAGAGCGGTACGTTTGATGACACCAGCATAGTGCAACCGGTTCCTCATGACCCACTAGTTTCCACATTCGCTGTACTTATACCAAGTTCCCTGCAAATTTTTTGTCTTGTTTGGAAATTCGGAAATTATCGAAAAACGATAAAATATACAAAACGACAATATAATTCCAAATCCTATAACTAGGCTATGAATGATCATATTCTGATCAATGAAATATGCTCATATTCAGTATGATTTCAAATTGCCTAATATTTGTGTTGCGCATAATTAATGCATCGTTTTTGCGCATGTTTTATTTCAACTTCTGTTGATGTTTTTATGCGGCAAATAGCAACCAGCGACTTGGCCGGCGGAATCGTAGATTGAACATCTAAGGGACAGGCCGTGATATTGGCTGCAGGCTAGGATATCTTATGGTGATTTATAAGCAGATGTATTTATATCTAATTGATGTGATAACTCTGAAGTACGATTGTAAATGATAACAGTAATTGTTGAAAATTGGAATAGGCCTTTACTAAATCATTATGGCAGTGAGCTGAAATATGTTCAGGTACGTGATCTTATTGTTTGATTCGCCACATCTGTGACATGCGAGTGGTTTTCACCGCTGTCATAGTTTCGCTTCCGAACTCAGTTGCAGTTTTGATTAACCAGTATTACTCACGCGCACATCGATTGCGCAGCTTCCTTTGGGCATATCCGGTTTACATGTACACTTTATTTAAGTTTGTTCGTGTACTTTATATTTACGTTAAATTTAACGTCTTAACTTCCTATCGTTATTTATGTTAAAAAAATATTTATAAAAATAAAAAAAATAACTTTATATATAGGCCCTATTTATTTCGTTTTATATATATTTACAAAGGTTTTAACTATATATTTGTGTTTGACAATATTTTCACAAACGGCGACTTTATATTTTGGTTTTAACTCTATATATTTGTCGTTGACAATATTGTCACAAACGGCGCCTCATAGGTTTCAGTACGAAGCCTGAGCTGTCTTTTCACATCATTTGTCTTCAAATCAACTATGTTCTGCAAATATATATAGTTATCAAATTTATCTTCAGTGACGCAAAGTATATCTGTATCCCTTCAAACAAGAAAATCTGAACCTGTCGGATACACTGAACAACTGCTTTTCCCAATTATTTTTGGCGTAGAATCAATAAGTCAATGGCCTGCATAATCTAGACAGAATATTTCTATTAAGAAAACCAAGGAATATTAATTTAATAATAATTTGGAATGCTAATTAAATAATAATATAGAAATCAAGTATTTTAATAATAGGGGCGATAATGACTTTGGATAGCCACAGTACCGTGTTATCTGCCTCTGGGTTCTTCACTCGAACACAGCGGTTCCGCCTCTGATGTGGACGTTCATCGAGTCTGCCTGAACTGGGCAGAAGATTTGGGCGGGATGGAGGAGCAGGTGCGAGTTGCTGTCCAAAAGCAGTCTTGGCATCAGTCTGTTCAGTACGCCGAGGTGGCGGAACAGGGACAAACGGCGGAACCGGGGCTACAGCCAGCACAGTTGGGCCGAGCTCGACCCGCTCCTCATGGATGAGGACCACTGCGTGATCCGCTACAGGACTGTTGTCCCGGTGTACCATCACTCTCGTGTTGGACCTCATGGGGTCTCCGCCCGGCTTGGTGATGGGCGCTTCACCCCAAGCCTCCCTCACCGGAATTAACGGCGGGGACACAGTGAGTAGGAAGTCAGCTGGCGTCGGGGTGTCACCCCGGGGCTTCTCGGGAGATATGGGCAGGATGTCCGGTAGTCCGGTGGCTTAAGGTCAAGATCGTGACCGACTGGAATAAAGCACCATATTTTGCACAGAGGCTCATTTGGGCGTAAGGAATGATCTCAGAAGGGGTGCCCATTTCTACAGTAGGTGGAAGGCCCTTAATTTGCATAAATCCAATATGGCCGCCATAATATATACCGTAACCTCCTGTTGGCGACTATTTGACCACTTGAATCGCTTTTTTACACGAGATTGCCATTCTACGATCATGACTGACTCAACAAGAAAATAATAACGATCATTGGAAACTTTATTACGTGTTGAAAATCCAATATGGCCGCCAGAGCTTCACCATTATTGCCATACACATGTATGTGTGTTTGTATACATGCTAATATATATCATATGTATATTTATAAAGGCTCCATCGAGAGGTTTCTGTACATGTAGCTCTGTTATGATTAACTCGATAAAGCACGCATGAAGATTATTGGCTATTTTCTTTTCTACAGATATCCAATATGGCCACCAGCGCCTCATCCTCAATGTTGATTATCGGTACTAAAAACAAATCTGTTTCGAAGGATGAAACTTCAGGTTATCGTACATGCCACGGTTGTGAACTACATCAAATGTTGCCAATTGGTTTCTTCCCAGATCCTTTCATGTAAATTAGCATGTGTAAATCCAGCGGCAAAGGGAGTTAACCAGTAAACCCGATCAGGCGAAAAACTGTGCTAATTAACTACCCTGAGGTAGATTTACTTGTTTCGAGTTTCACAAACGGTTTCGATATTGGGCAATCGACAAACTATGCTTTTACTGTCTCGCGTAATCGTTCGCCTGCTATGCAAAACCCTGCTATCGTAGAAGCTAAATTAGACAAAGACTTGTCGAAAAGTCGAGTTGCTGGTCCCTTTTCAACTCCTCCTTTTGACAATATGGTTGGCTCTCCATCATGCTTAGTCCCCCAAAAGGAACCTCATACTTTTAGGGACTCTCGGTGGCCGAGTTGTCTAAGGTGCATCGCTGGTGATCGCTAGCCTCACACCGCTGAACCGGCACGAGTTCGAGCCTCGCTGGTGCATGTTTGAAAATTTGCCAGTTACTTGCCGACTGGCCGGAGGTGGTTCTCAGATATTCCAGCTTCCTCCACCATTAAAACTGGCTGTCAACATATGAGTGCAATAACCTTGAGTGTGATTAAATCCCCTTCTTTTAGGGTGATCTTACCCTGGAAAAATCTGCCTTGTCTATATATTAACGGCGCGATTCCACAGGTCCTATGATATATGATGGCAAACTCATATCTATCGCGCCGGCGATTTACCCTTATTGGGGGTTACCTGGGGCGACAAGTATTTTTATGATCGGCGCCTCTCAATGGGATGCTCTACATCCTATAAAATATTTGAGAGCTTAAGTCATTCTCTGCAATCGGTTATCGCTACAATATCAGAGGTGACCCACATACTGGACGACTTCATTTTCGTAGATACAAATGGCGCTAGCCACTGTTCTTTAGCTCAACACTTTCACTTACTTGTGTGAGTATTTTGGCATTCCAATCAGACATGCTAAGACCTACTACCCATCAATTACTATGGTTATGCATGGGATTCAACTGGACTCCAGAACTATGAACGCATCATTTCCAGAAGGCAAAATTCATAAACTGAAAAGCATGCTGGGCGAATTCTCGCGCCGCAAAAAGGTAACCCTTGTGGAACAGCAGCCTCTCATTGGCTCGCTCAAGTTTGCCTGTAAAGTCGTGGTGCCTGGCAGGGTATTTCTCCGCTGTATGATAGACTTGAACAAAAGGTGTATCACAGGCTCACCATCGCATTCCATATAGCTACCCCCATATAGCCAGCCTATGGGCCTATATACAGACCTCGGTGACTTTTCCCAAAAATTTCACCGCTTCGCTCCGGGACCCTTCCCATGGTCATTTTCTTGGCGAGATGAGAAAAACGCGACCCCACAAGCCATAGTAAAGCCCACGAAAAAAATTGACCATCCCCATACAGGCATTTTCCCTTATATTGTATAATACAGACCCCTATTGTAGGGGTAAAGTCCGTATTCCGCTTTTTATAGTTTCGGGGGAAAATCCTAATTTTACATGCACCCACCCCATTGACTTGATAGGCAGGCCCCGATAAGCCCGGGGAGCCCTTTTGGCTAGAGTTGATAGGGGTTTTCCCCTAGTTTAGGGGTAAAGTCCGTGTTCCGCATTTTATAGTTTCGGAAAAAAATCCTAATTTTACATGCACCCACCCATGACTGGATGCCCCTTCACGAATGCTTCACTTTGATACATCACTCGACCCAATCGGACCATGCAGCGTATTTCAAGTCTAGGGACTACTTTTTCTCTGCGAAGGCAGACCACATCACCACCAGACCGCATCACCGCGGAAGAATACATGCCCAGGGGCCCTTTGCCGGAACTATAGTGACCTTGAGCTGGTGGCGCCCCCGCCCTCCCCTGGCGGAACTCTTGGGGAGATGACGGGGAGTTCCCTATACCTTTAACCTGGAAACAGCGCCCCCTGGTGCAAGAGTTACCTCCCCCGGCAAAACAGACCCGGATATGCACTCTCCCTACTACTGACATTTTCTCATGGAATAAGACATGCTGGGTTCTCTGGAGGAGATTATTCTTCGTTTCATACCTTTCTAATTTCTGTACAGATACCAAACTCTGCCGAGTCCATGTCTTCATTTAACGTGTTTGGCAGCAAGACTGTGTTTTATTGTCAACGAGATTGGAGCACCGAGACTACGTTTTCCCCGTCCCCCTTGCATCCTCTTTGCTATCTGAAAACAAATTGTCGAACGGTGTTTGGAAATTTATCTGCTCTGTTCATTGATTACCATGGCAGTGTGACTAACGTCACAGGGCCTACGAAGTAGGGTTTGATATGATTTAAGTGTGTACCTTTACCTAAGACATGCTTTTGCCAATTTGGATGTTTATATTTCACTTAAGTAGGTCAAATTTTCATTAAAAGTAGGTCAGCTCAAAACTTGCTGGTAATAGTCCCCTAATGCACGTTCATGCCAGAAATCAAGGTTCTAATGTGTCTGTGAACAGTGCTGTTCGTAGGAATACGGGAGACGGTCGAGAGATGACTTGGTGGCCCTCTATCTAGAAATACGAGAGACGATCGAGAGATGACTTGGGGGTCCTCTACCTAGAAATAACCTGAAATCCTCTCAAAATATCGAGGTTTATAGGTCACCTAAATAGGTCAGCTCAAAACTTGCTGATAACAGTGCCCTAATGCACGTTCATGCCAAAAATCAAGGTTCTAATGTTAACGGGTATCCTTATTTTGCCGACGAAAGAAATCGGATGGACCGACTCATTACCGGACAATTTGCAAATGAGAGCCTAAGGAACAAAACATATATCACTAATTATATCAACGCCGTGCCTATAGGAATATACCGATTAATTTAGCAAACTCATCCAATCTCGATATGTGTCAACAATATTTGGTCTGTGGAATCTTTCCTGCACTCGCAAAAAACCTTTGATATTCATTGACCTTGAAGCGAATACCTTGTCTATGGAGGACAATACATTTTCTGATAAGAATATGAATATATAGCGCCTCTCACAGCCAATCTGCCTTCTATCGATAATAGATGTACCAGTGGCATAGAAAGCAATTGTTCCGGTTGCTTTAATGCATTTTGCCGAGAAGCAACATGAACTTAATAATGTGTGTAGCACTACGTTATATCACTTGTCTTTATTGCACCATGTAAGCGTTCTGTCTGTGTCTTGTGTGACGTCCTCAGTGTTTACAAGGTGGATGGAGGGAGACTGGTTACTTGTTGCTTCCAAGACTTTTTCTTCAGAGCTGCAGGAACGCAAGCTTGGCTGGGTGGTGCTTAGAGTTCGTCGTGATATGACTGAAATAATGTTGAAAGCGACGTTAAATTCTATTCACTCACTCACCGTGTCTGAGCGGGTTGGGGGGGGAAGGGGCACAACACATTTTGGGCTCCTCACTTTTTGGACATGAACGCTGCTGGAGAAGTGAAAAATACTCTTAATGCCAGGCATTTTGTGGATTTAATAAAATCAACTGTCGTGAATTAAAGAGAAAAACCTTTTCTTCCTGTTTTGCACGGGTACATTTTGCTTGTCTGAGCTGTTCTGGGATAGCAAACTTGCATATAATTCCCAAACTGTATAATCTGCTGTAAATATATCACAATTATAGGATGCAGAAACAAATTGAAATGGGAAGCCTTCGAAAACTTGTTCTATTTTTTTCAAATAGCTTTTGGGAACTGTTACATGGCAGTGTGACTAACGTCACAGGACCTACGAAATAGGGTTTGATATAATTTAAGTGTGTACTCGAGAGATGACTTGGGGGCCCTGTGTGCTACCATGAGAGAATTTATATAGCATCTCTAAATTGACAGTGGGAACTATTAACTTTTCCAGATGTCATCGCTGGTGAGTCGTTAGCATAGCAACTATTATCGCCCTCAGTTTCTATTACCATGGGCACTGATCAGCCCAGCAGTACAGCACGAGGTGTTGGGAGGAGAGTCCGAGAGAGCGGGGCACCCCCCCCCCCCTCTTCTCGGCATTAGGAGATTTTTTTCAAATTAGCGTAGGGAATGGTGCTCTGTCAGAGCAGTTGAGAAGTAAATGTTTCAAGTCCCAAAATAAGACCGGAAACTGGAAAAGAAACACAAATTTGAAGTGAGAACGGTCAAGATCAGAGATTTGTTAGAATGCAAGAATCAAAAGAGAGCCATTCTCCATGGATATATTTATTTGGCATTCAACTTCAAGGTACCTCATCTGAAGAGAGTACATAGTAATAATCAATGAACAATAAAGCACACACGAAAAAAATAAACAACTGGTTATAGGTTACTGAATTTAAAACACAACGATGATCTTATTATTGATCTCTTCAGTAATAACAGATAATAGGGTCATTGTTGTGTTTAAATTTAGTAATTTCTCTCATAAAATCCAGTAATTTTTTATTTCTTTTTGAGGTAGAACATTTTTTAACTAATGACTGAACTGAAGAAATTATGCAATGTTGTATAGGCTGGATATATAAAACGTGCAGTATAATATGCCTTCAACGGAATTCCAAGACCAGCAAATGAGTGAAAACGGATACCATCGGAATCATGCCGAGAAAACCTATAGGGCTGGGGCTTGGTTTGGCCAGCCACGCTTATCAGCAGCTACCCGAATTATATTTCAATACACGTGGTGACTCGGAAGCCAGTCTCCCTAAATTTAGCCCTCACAGCTGTTTTGATACAAAACTGCCTCGGATCAAATATCCAGTGTCACCCTCGCTCAGAAAAACTGGACCAACAATTCTAACATGTGCTCTAGGCCTGCATCACCGTCAGCGGAGTATTTGCGTCCTAACTGGGCCTACACATGTATTTTGTAATTTAACATCCGAAGACAATCTGATGAACTTTGCTTTGGAGATCCTTTTCGTAACGGTTTTGTAGTCTTTCAATATTAAACCATGCGGCCTACACGAAGCGAGCGAAGACCACCTCAACGATATGGGTGGGAAGATGATGATGAAAATGTGAAGATCAAGAATGAAAGACTGAAGCCAATAAGTGTGCAAATTACTGTTATATATATAAAAATACCAGAAGTGTGCATGACGGGTGGGGAGGAGTGTGTACTTTTAGTACGGTACAATAACGTTTCTGCCCCCCCCCCCGTAGGCCTATATGCAGAGTGGAAGAAATGCTGTCCATCTTATACTATAATCAATCAGTCAAACAATCATTATTGCACAACTTTAGATAAATCCAACATACAAGCAACATATAAAGGAGCACAGTTGTGCTAATACTAACGGTAATACCAGCAACATATATGATGGTTATATTATAACGGCAAAATGCTGCAGTGATAGGATACATATAGGGTGTCTGTTCGAACACATTTGTACTATTTCAAGGATGATGCTAATATTATTTTCTATACTACGTTAACTTCATGTTCGAGTTCCGTAAGCTAAAATTAATATTACAAAACAGAGCCTCACATTTTTATTTTAACATACTTGTCCTTACCGTATTCCTTTTCACTAATACCCAATGATAGGTAATTATAAAATCTGTGTTCTAATTTTTTTTAATCTCATTTTGTAATGGGAGTAATATCGTAATAGGTACAGATATTACTCCGTCTTCTAAATATCAAATCGCATATTGTTGTTCTGTGATTCGCAAATGTGACAAAATCCACACATGCCCCGATGATCACATTGAAAATAGTCCAGCCTCACATGATCGGAATAAGAAAGCAGGAAGAGTGGTTGAAGGTTATTTAACTATTACTAAATTGTAGGCCTATGTTTTAGAATCTGAAGATTTGACCTTAAAAGTTCAGCTTGATAGGGCCATGTGTTTCTGGCTCAGGCCAGGGTATCAGTCTTCATCGGAATAGGGTCGCCTTAATATGGTGTATTTTTATACCACCGCCACGCGCTCTGTAAATGGATACCACCACATGTGATTAGGGGTCTGTCTTGAATCCAAGCCCTGTTTTCTCGGCATGTGTGTCAACATTACAGTGAGGCTAAAAATAGATTACTCCAGTTTAATACTAGATTCAAGTGTACTGTTCAACTAGCCATATTATAGATATCTCATATACATGTAGATCTAATAGACTGATTACGACGTACGAGCGAGCGCACACATGCATGTGTGCTTTTAATATAGATATAACTAAAATATATTTTGGAAGCTGACGTCTTAGAACAACAACAACGACCACCGAAAGCCAACAAATACC
This sequence comes from Hanleya hanleyi, assembly GCA_036873755.1. Classification (NCBI taxonomy): domain Eukaryota; kingdom Metazoa; phylum Mollusca; class Polyplacophora; order Lepidopleurida; family Hanleyidae; genus Hanleya; species Hanleya hanleyi. The sequence goes on from JAVTVY010034218.1 coordinate 13,499, forward strand.
CTAACGCTTCTGTGAGAAGATGTTTTTCAAAGTTGCTTGGCGCTTCTGACAATGATTTATAAAATACATGTACATGTAAAGTGATACTCGTGGCTCGGTAAAACTTCGCAGCAGACGAAATAACAACCTCCATTCTCCGATAAAATGATTTGCTTCCTTCATGCATCGTGGCATATACAGCTCGGGAAGCGTGGCGTGGACTATTAGAGAAAACATGGCGGAGCTACCTGGAAACGTATAATGCCGACATATTTTGGCAAGTATCATTAAAGTTACTGATATTTTCGAGTGCTGGGCGCATAATTTTTTTTTTTTTTTGCTTTAGTGCTGGGCGGCCGAAGTTAGTCCCAGGCGCTTAAAAGTCACAGTGAAGCGTACAGTCAAGGGTTCCCGATGGGCATGACAGTGCACTCGAGTCATCAATAAATAATAAAAAAATAATTATAAATTAAATTTTCATCAGAATTCGATCAGCTCAGAACTTGCTGGTAACAATGCCCTAATGCACGTTCATGCCAAAAATCAAGGTTCTAATGTTAACGGTTCTCCTTATTTTGCCGACGAAAGGATTCGGATGGACTGACTCACTCACTCATTACCGGACAATTTGCGATCTGTAGCCTACTTCGTAGGAAAATCACAAAGTTATGGTGAAGAATATATTACATCGAACAAATTCTCAACATGGCAGTGTGACTAACGTCACAGGACCTACAATTAAGGTAGGGTAGGCGAACTGAACTCTTGAAAATCTCTCCCCGCCCCCCTCCTCCCACAAGTTGAAATCCTGCCAATATTACGATGGGCACAGCCCAAGTCATAATCACCAGTGATTTTCAGCATAGATCACCAGAAATTTTCATCAAAAGTAGGTCAGCTCAGAACTTGCTGGTAACAGTCCCCTAATGCACCTTCATGCCAAAAATCAAGGTTCTAATGTCAACGGTTCTCCTTATTTTGCCGACGAAAGGATTCGGATGGACTGACTGATTACCGGACAATTTGCAAATGAGAGCCTACTTCGTAGGAAAATGCGCTAGATTGCGAGAAATGAAGCCTAAAATTTCAAAAATTTCTGGGGTGGGGAATTCTGCTGGACCACCCTAGGATTGCCCGGGGATAGTAACATTTTTCACAGTTGTGCTCTCCCTGTGTACTGGCAGACAGTACCATTTCTGGTATATATGAAATGATTTTGGATGGCAACCAACTGAAGGAGACGAATCGGTTCACTTCAGCCTTACGTAACTCTCTTTACGCTCTGAAACTTTCGTCCAACCATTTCAAATTATTTCCATCGAGACACTTTTGCGAAGACGTATCTCTCAGATTCATTGTTCATTTGAGTCATATTCCTACGAAGTAGGCTACAGATCGCAAATTGTCCGGTAATGAGTGAGTGAGTCAGTCAGGCAGTCCATCCGAATCCTTTCGTCGGCAAAATAAGGAGAACCGTTGACATTAGAACCTTGATTTTTGGCATGAACGAGCATTAGGGCATTGTTACCAGCAAGTTCTGATCTGAAATAATTCTGATTAAAATTAGATTTATAATTAACACTTCAGTATATTGTTATAGATCATACGGAGAAAAGTCCGATCATTTAAGCGAGGGAAACATGACACCATGGAATTTGGGAACCGCCCTGGCATGCCTGGTGCTCTCTCGCTGTTGGATTCAACCGCAGATCTGAGGACAGCGACCTCAGTACAGCTGAGCGAACTATTTATAGACGTTTAACTCCGAGTCTATGTACCAGGGCCGGATCACTAAATGACCAGAACATTCACCAATATACTTCCATTTTTTGTGGCACGAACACATCGATGTAAATATATAAATATCCAGAATATAATCTTGCTCAATCTCACAAAAGGCATGTTATAAAGAGAACCTGTGGCTGTTATGGAAGGTTGTACATGTACCATATTATGATGAAACGTACCGTAGGGGAGGGTCACATCATATCTCAATGAAAATACGATCAAGTCCTAATGCCTACTCTACTTCGTAGGTCCTGTGACGTTAGTCACACTGCTCATGTTAGACAACATACAGTTAAAATGTCCCAGATTAGGCTCGGTTCCGCTCATTACTCATAGAACAGCATGTCTTTGGTAAATAATCGCAGGATTGGTTTGGATTCATCAAAAGTCAAACTGGATTTTAGCAATAACAATTTGAAAGAAATTTCGGCAATCCTAGCTGATTACAGTCCGCTTCAAAAGAATTGAGTTTGGACTTCTAATTCAACATGCTTCATGCACTACCTGGAATGATTTTTGAAAGGGAGAAAGTAAGACCCAGAAACAAAGTTAAAATGATTGCAGAATATAATAACTCACGGTTTCTACATTAGCTATAGATATAACGTTCCATGATAAACCCATGGCAACAGGAAACAATGAAAAGTTGAAATAGAGTCGCTTGTGAGCTACAACTTGTCTACTATTCCTTCGTTCGACTTGTTCACGGATGGCATTTACGAAATAACATACCGTTATCTCAACTTGTCCAACTACAACATAATTCATCTGATGTGGAAAGACTGTCCGAATAACGGGAACACGATAGATCGAAGTATTAACGACATGGAGACGTACATAATTTCTGGTTTATAGGGTCCCAGTAACTTTGGCCTTCCATGCCTCATGGGGGAGGTTTCGGTTACCATTCACCAACATGAACTGGAGGTATCGCAGGGAAACCAAAAGTCGAAAGAAAGTCGCTCTTGCAAGATCTACGTACACTTCGGCGGACGTAAAAGCAATTGTGACATTATTTTATTAAGTAGAACTTTATTAGACAACACTAATTAACACTTTGGAAAAACATCAATGAAACCAACGACGGATCACAAGTAATTCTTTCAGCCAACAAAACTGCTTCCAAGAGAAACTGAGAATTATAAATACAGAAAATGTAACTACTAAATATATACAGGCATCATGGCATATCTAACAGAAATTGTAGATCCATTTCAGCAACGCGATCGACTCCAATACAAAGACGGATCCACTAAATGAAGGTCGTATATAGAGTAAAAATCTGCTAAAGTTGTCTCCCATCCCACGTTGAGCTCCAATTCTGACTGGATATAAAAATCATCGAATGCAATGGACTAGGCTTTCGGTGAGTGGCACAGTGGCTACGCTGATAAACAGCTTGTGTCACTTACGTCCCTACTCTCCTTAGGGACGAGAGTGACACGAGCTGTTTATGAGCGTACACAGTGGCTTGATTCACGGTGGATTCACGATGTCTCCCATCCCACGTTGAGCTCCAATTCTGACTGGATATAAAAATCATCGAATGCAATGGACTAGGCTTTCGGTGAGTGGCACAGTGGCTACGCTGATAAACAGCTTGTGTCACTTACGTCCCTACTCTCCTTAGGGACGAGAGTGACACGAGCTGTTTATGAGCGTACACAGTGGCTTGATTCACGGTGGCTGGCTTCGTCGACGTTGATATTTTTAATAAAAATATTTTATTTTTTTTCAAGAATATAATTATTTCCCAAATTTTCACACACCACAATGACTGGATATCATAAAAATGCTGTCTATATGACCTACACCGATCAACATACCCTGGTCTACTATCTGCAATAGATAATAGTATAGGGGTGGGATAGGTAGATCGGTGTAGGTCATATATATATATATCATTTTATGATATTCAATGCCATTGTGATGTATGAAAATTTAGGAAATAATCATATTCTTGAAAATAAAAAGATATATTTTTATTAATAACAACATCGACGAAGACACCCACTGCTATTCAAGTAGTCTGCACAATCAAAAAAGGACATTTGTTTCAAAGAATTTAATTTAAATAGATGCTTCATCACCGTTTTTTTTGTGCAAAAATATCCATCTCCGCCTACCTTTTCTTCCCGTCCCTTCAAAGAATTTCAAACTTTGGACTGGGATTTTACGCATAGCAAAATCGATTTCAGCGGAGCACACTCTAATAAAATGGGAAGTCAATAAGCATGCAGTTCCAAAATGAAGTACTAGAATTATAAACTCCTACAATGGGAGATTCTTCGATCACCCTTGAAATGTTCAGATTTTTGCTTGGAAAGAACCCCATTAACTTTTTTTTAAATGCATTGAGGGTCCATGTAACACTTGACAATTCAGCTTTCCATCTCGCAAAACTGAAAGTATAGAAAGATGGAAATCCCGACATCTCTCTCGTCTGCCAGCTTTCCATATGGTAAAATTGAAAGTATTCCTGTATTTCATCAATTCATGTTGGAAAGCTCGAATATACGGAAGCGGTGTCGAGCTTTTCATCTTTCTACATTCAATTTTACGAGATGGAAAGCTCGAATACGGGAGGGATGTTCTACTTTCAAAGTTGGAAGATGGAAATCTTGAATACGGAAGAGATGTATAGCTTTCCATCTTTCAACTTTCAATTTTGCAAGATGGAAAGCTGAATTGTCAAGTGTTGTAAGAACCATTGTGCAGCATTGCTTTTTTCTAAGTTTTTGCGAAATAAACACTTTTAAGAGAACAATACTCTCTTTAAACAAGTTGATCCAACTCAAGTTGACTGGAGTGCAGTCGACTTCACCAAACTTGACTTGAGCGGAATCAGCTTGATTTATCAACTCAAACTTAGTGACTCAAACTTCCACTAAGCTTAAGTTGGACTGAGTGAACTTTTCACTCGAGTTTTTTTTTTTTTTTTTTTCTTGAGACTAACGGTTCAATTGTTCATATATGATAATCTCAGGTATATCGGTCCATGGAATGCAACTGATAAACATATAGTTTAATATTTATTTGTATATATGAATATCGGCATCGTCGGCAATAACGGAGTGCTTCACGTATTTCTTGAACATGCGCATGAATGTTGGGATAATACGGTCCGTGTTGTATCGAACCAAGCCGGGAAATGCTTTCCGGAAGCTGGTTGTAGCCTCTTCTAGGTGGTAATGGGGAACTTTAGTGAAGAGATGATGGATTTGGTGTGTGCCTATGGCATGAGTCAGCTGGTGCGCCCATCCGTAATCCCGGTCGATAGAGGACAACTGTCCGCGGACAAACTCCCACTTGCTGTCCCCGAACCAGGGCACGTTTTCCTCGGAGTGGTGCAGGAAAGTGAAAATAACTCCCCAGCTGCCGAAAACGAATAACGGGATGACGTAATGGGTGACCAGGGCTGCAAAACCTGTGTGTAACGCATACTGAAATATCACGCTCCCCCACAGAGCGACACCAGCGACGGATACGGCGCAGGACAGGAAGTGCGTACGAAACGTATGGTGAAGGAAGTTGTAATGCGGCACAGGTCGAGGATGATAGCCTTTCATCATGTACGCGTACCAACCGAAACCAAGACCGAAGCCGGGTAACAAAACTCCTCCGGGGGTGTGGTCCTTCTTACGTATCGGATAGAACACCTCGTCCTTGTCGATGTTGGCGGTGTTCTTGTGGTGATTGCGATGGGTAAGTTTCCAACAATAAAACGGTACCATCAGGAAAGAATGACAAAGGTTACCCATAACGTCGTTCAACATTTCGTGCGTCGAAAAGGATCCGTGTCCGCAGTCATGTCCAACGACAAATATGGCCGTGAAGAAGGTCCCTTGGATCAGCCAGTATAAAGGGGTCACTGCGAGAACTAGGTACCAGGCCGGTTCCATCGAACGGAACCATTCATACCCAAAGTACAATGCCACGACTGCGACAAAATCCAGACAGGCGTAATACATGGAGGTTGAGACCTTGGGTTCAAAACAGTGTTTTGGTATGGCACGTTTTATTTCAACTACGCTTGGCGGATCGTCCAGGCTGTGTACTGGCTTCTGGTTCAAGTCGTTTGCCTCAGTGGGGCTTGGGCTGGCTGAAGATTCGCCGAGATTCTCACTGCCTTTGTCGTCTTGCGCCAGTGAGACCAGACAGAGCTTAAGAAGGAGGAAGCGAATCCAGGATATCCGATTGGGTTCGTCTTTTGACGCCATTATCTGAAAGGAACAAAGAACAAGAGTTACAAGTCATAAACATAGTAAACTATATCCTACTAGCATTTCAAGAAAAGTTAAGTGTCAGCTGAAAAGATACACAGAAATGAGATACAAATAGATCTATTCGCGCAAGAGCAAATGGGAGAACAAAGATGAGAAGCCAACTACTTATTTTCTCAGCACGGTGCATAGAAATTCCTTGACTAAATTCATAACTAGAATCGACAATACTGAAGATATTCTGGTCGCTTTCATATTCAGAGAAAATGAAAAGAGTCCTGGGAAGGATGGTGATACAGCTGAAAATTGTGGACGCCATCTTGGTTACTAGTGGACACTTTCAAAAGTGCAATGTTTCGGATCAGCATACTCCGAAACGTAAGTAATTTTTTTGGTGTCGTCGCAATTGGCGTTAGCATTACGTTTGCTGTTGATGCCAGCTTGTGTACCAGAGAAGCAATAATTGGAAATGATCATTAAAGCAGATTGTGAAATCGTCATACCAGAAAACCTATAGAAGGCATTTCGCTATGAATGCATCCAAATGTACAAGTGAAAAATCACTCGACAAATCGGTCTGTACAAAACAATTCGCAATCAACCTGGAATCGCCTCGTCCAATCGATTCTGTCCACCAAGTTATGCGTTGAACGGTTCAGCGCTGTGGGAGGAGAAAGCTCCGAAAACTCAATATTTTTATCCCAATGTTGCTATGTTGATATCTGAATATCATTTTTGTTCGCTCAATGCCCAACCTCATTTATCATGTATTATGCCAAGTTTAGTAGCTGGGGACAGAGATTTACAAAAATTTATATAAACCCATGACGACCATCAGGGCTTTCAAGGAATCAGCGTCTTTGTGATATATGTACAGGTTCATGTTTGTCCCCACCACCTTGTACTTCATAGGTGTCGGACTAATGGAATGTGGAAGAAAAAAGAAAATAAAACTGTAACAGGCTTCCAGCAATTATTGCTTGGAACCCTAATGGGACATTGCCTGCTATTTTGACTCCCAATGACAAACTTGCTGTGTCATGCCTGTAACACAGCAACGTCGCCTTGGGACACTTTGAATGGAGGCGCTTGGTAGTATAGCCCTGTTTGACAGGTGGTACATAGCACTGTTCTGTGACGTTGAATAAAATTGTCACATATGATCACGCAAATGCTACAAGGCGAAATATGTATACAAATTGAAAAACTCAAAATGTCTTACGGAAGAGCTTGATGCTAAAGGTCACATACCGTACAGACATGTATCCACATGGGATTTCTCGACTCTCTATACTACAATCCCTCATCAGGACCTTATTGACCGTATAAGTTCATTAATAGTATCTGTGTTCAAGAAAACTGATCGTAGATATATTAATGTCGGAAGCCATAAAGCATTCTTTAGCTTGACTACATACAAGAGATATCATTCATGGGATGTTTCTTTGTTTATAGAGTTGCTTGAATTTCTCATTAAAAATATCTATGTGAAATTTGGCAGCACAATATATCAGCAGGATATAGGTATTCCAATGGGTACTAATTGTGCACCCCTGTTGGCCGACCTGTATCTGTTCTCTTATGAATATGACTATATGCAGGCGCTTTCAAAACCCGATCCATTCAAAGCCCGTTCCTTCTCATTCAGCAAACGCTATATAGACGATCTTCTCGCTGTGGATAATCGCTATATAAATGACGCAGTGAAGGATATATATCCACCTTCACTGGATTTGAAGGAAACTACAGATAGCCCTACAGGCACATCTTATTTAGATCTCTATCTCTATAAAAATGAAGCGGGCATTCTCTCTCGTCGACTTTATGACAAAGAGATGATTACAATTTCGACATCGTAAACTATCCCTTTCTGGATAGTAATATTCCAGTGGGACATGCATATGGCGTATACATATCTCGCTTAGTAGCATTTGCTAGATCCTGTGTTAAATGTGATGATTTTAATCAACGTCACAAAACATTGTTGCAGAAACTTATAAAACAGGGCTATTCCGCCAAGCGCCTCCACTCAAAGTTTCTCAAATTTAGCGATACATATCGCATGCTGATAGCAAAATACGAACGTAGCGTGCAAGATCTATGGCGCTACGTTTCGTAACTTGTCTAATTCCGCTTAACCCGGGGCTAGGAGCCGTATGAACCCATGTACTTCAAGATCCTCATGGTACTCATATGAACAGTCACAATCAAAGCGTGACTGAGATACATCTTTTTTTAGATGACGACTCTATAGCGAATATTATGGATTAAGAATACTGATCAGCGATACGGATTTGATATTTTTGGAACATCATGATGTCTTGCCGGCATCATTGAAAACTGTTGACCGCTTCTCTCTTGCAGGAAACAAGCCTATGTTTATGTATACTATGATTGTCTTTTTGAATTTGGTGCTAATACTGTTATGTGGAATAGGTCTTTGGATTATGGACGCGGATATTCTCTAATGGACGACGGCTGGATTATGAATGACGGACTAGACATGCTAGACGCTTGTAATTATGCAGGTCAGGTGAGAATATTACTATCGAGAAATGGGTAGTTAACTATGTCAAAATTGTAATCGTCTCTCCTGGCGTAGAGTCGACGAGATAGAAAGCCCTGATCATGCTTGTAAAGGTATTTAGGTCCAGATATGATGTTGCATCTGGGCTATCAGTGCTTTCCTTCAAATCCAGTGAAAGGGGTTAATATTCATACGAAGTAGGCTCTCATTTGAAAATTGTCCGGTAATGAGTGAGTCCATCCGAATCCTTTCGTCGTCAAAATAAGTAGAACCGGTGACATCAGAACCTTGATTTTTGGCATGAAGGTGCATTAGGGGACTGTTACCAGTAAGTTCTGAGCTGATCTACTTTTGATTGAAATTTCTGGTGAGTTTTGATGAAAATCACTAGTGATTCTCACTTGGGCAGTGCCCATCTTAATATAGGCAGTATTTCAACTTGGGGAGTTCAGTTCAAGTCGGAATCCTGATGCCTACCCTACTTCGTAGGTCCTGTGACTTTATTCACACTGCCATGTACTTCACATTGTCGCTAATATAGCTGAGAATTATCCAGTGTCATGGGGTAACGTTTGGCGAATGAGAAGGAACCGATCCATTCAAAGCCCGATCCTTCTCATTCACCAAACGTTATATAGACGATCTTCTCGCTGTGGATAATCGCTATATAAATGACGCAGTGAAGGATATATATCCACCTTCACTGGATTTGAAGGAAACTACAGATAGCCCTACAGGCACATCTTATTTAGATCTCTATCTCTATAAAAATGAAGCGGGCATTCTCTCTCGTCGACTTTATGACAAAAGAGATGATTACAATTTCGACATCGTAAACTATCCCTTTCTGGATAGTAATATTCCAGTGGGACCTGCATATGGCGTATACATATCTCGCTTAGTAGCATTTGCTAGATCCTGTGTTAAATGTGATGATTTTAATCAACGTCACAAAACATTGTTGCAGAAACTTATAAAACAGGGCTATTCCACCAAGCGCCTCCACTCAAAGTTTCTCAAATTTGGCGATACATATCGCATGCTGATAGCAAAATACGAACGTAGCGTGCAAGATCTATGGCGCTACGTTTCGTAACTTGTGTCTAATTCCGCTTAACCCGGGGCTAGGGGCCGTATGAACCCATGTACTTCAAGATCCTCATGGTACTCATATGAACAGTCACAATCAAAGCGTGACTGAGGTACATTATTTTTAGATGACGACTCTATAACGAATATTATGGATTAAGAATACTGATCAGCGATACGGATTTGATATTTTGGAACATCATGATGTCTTGCCGGTATCATTGAAAACTGTTGACCGCTTCTCCCTTGCAGGAAACAAGCCTATGTTTATGTATACTTTTGTCTTTTTGAATTTGGTGCTAATACTGTTATATGGAAATGGAATAGGTCTTTGGATTATGGACGCGGATATTCTCTAATGGACGACGGCTGGATTATGAATGACGGACTAGACGCTTGTAATTTGACAATTTCTGCATATAGGCGTATTAATGCGAGAACAGGTATAGGTCTGCTAAAAGTGGCGCACAACTTCTATCCATTGGGATACCGACACGCTGTTTGTGTATGGTACACTGCGAACAAAAATTGTGTTGAAGCCATTTTAGCGCCAGAATTGTGTTGAAAATAACACAAATTGTGTAAGAATCAACACTAATTTGTATTGAACTCAACACAATTTTGTGTTGATATATTAAGTTTAACACAAAACCATGTTGATTTCAACACAAAACATTTTGTGTTGAAGCCATTCTAGCACAAAATTGTGTTAAAACAATGCAAAATTTTTCGCAGTGTATTGCCGAATTTCACATACATATTGTTGATGAGAAATTCCAGCAATTCTGTAAACAAAGAAACATCCCAAGAATGATATCCTTTACGTGCAGTTGAACTGAAGAAAACGTAATGGCTTCGGACATTACCATACTGGTGATCAGTTTATTTAAACACTGATTTTATTAATGAACTTGGGTCCTGATCAGTGAGGTCCTGATAAAAGTAGTAGTATAGAGTCGAGAAATTCCAAGCAGATCCAGGTCTTTGCTATCTAGTTCTTCCACAAGTCTTTCGATTATTAAAGTATCCACATGCATTCGACTTTCTTGAAAAGGTCATACATGCAAGTTAAACCAATGTCAGTCATCATTTTGACCTAGATAACAGTGAGCTTACTGAGCCATGGCTGTGAACCAATCACTGAATGTGTTGTAGAGGCAAATCAGAATATGCAGATCGGAACAGATGTCATACATTCAAGATGAACCAATGAACGTCAGTTTCAACAGTGATCTTGCTGAGCCAGTGAACCAATCACTGGAAGCGCTGTACAGATCAAAATAAAAAATGTGCAAATCGGTACAGAGGTTGTCCATTGAACCAATGCCCAGCAGGGACAACTATATCCCCACTCTCAAAACGCAAATGTTAGATTTAACATCTATCGGAACAGATGTCATACATTCCAGTTGAACCAATGAACGTCAGTTCCGACAGTGATCTTGCCGAGCCATGCCTGTGAACCAATCTCTGAAAGCGCTGTACAGATCAAAATAAGAATGCGCAAATCGGTACAGAGGTTGTCCATTGAACCAATACCCAGCAGGGACAACTATATCCCCACTCTCAAAACGCAAATGTTAGATTTAACATCTATAGAGGGTTGGAGGAGGGAAAACATTTAGAAAGTGTTGTATTCACCACTTTTAGTGTTAAATGCAACATTTTAAGCTGTTGCATCTAACACTTGGTGAAACAACACTTTCTAAATGCTTTCCCTCCTCCAAACCTCTAAATGTTAAATATAACATTTGCGTTTTAAGAGTGAGTGAGTGAGTGAATATGATTTAACGTCGCTTTCAACTATATTTCAGTCATATCACGACGTTGGGTCCTATTCCTTTTCACACCCGGGAACCACACGGGTGGGGTCCTATTCCTTTTCACACCCGGGAACCCCACGGGTGCCTCAGTCGCCTCTGAGAAGCTGGAGCCTATTCTTACCATGACCTGCGGTGTGCACAACGACATCCCAGGTCAATCCCCGGCAGCCCCATGGGGCTGCGTTTTAAGAGTACTTTATCATCGGTTAATATGGAAGGAAAATTCCAAAAAGGGCAACGATTTGCTAAAGACTCACGAAATTATCGTCTCCCCTGTTACCGCACGACACCACAACGAATTATAGTTTGCTTGTTTTTTTTCTTGAGAATAATGTTTTACAGGGTTAGGTGGCACGAAAAAAAAATAGCCCATTGGGCTTCAATACCCCTTGGCTATCAGTTATTGTTTACACCCAGCAATCATACATTGTAGCCCCGTGGGGCTTCCGGGGATTGACCTGGGATGTCGTTGTGCACACCGCAGGTCATGGTAAGAATATGCCTCAGCTCCTCAGAGAGCTTGTGGGGCACCCGTGGGGTTCCCGGGTGTGAAAAGTAATAGGACCCAACGTCGTGATATGACTGAAATATAGTTGAAAGCGACGTTAAATCATATTCACTCACTCACTCACTCATGCATTGTATAATATCATCAGTGTATTTTTAGAACTAGATTAACAAAAATGTGATCTAGTAGGGTTGGCCTTAGTTCGCTTTTGCCAAGGCCTGAGGTTCTGGTAGAGCATGATCGACCGAATTCTTAGCTCCAAATGTGCTATTCTAAAAAGCTTATAATCAAATAAAGTAATTTTGTCTTGGAAATATAGATCAAGGTCAGTCATCTTCAAACAATTTCAAGTCAATTCTAATTTAATTGCACAAGGAACAGGAATTTGGAGACCTTAGACTTAACTTTAAATTGACCTTTTGAAAATACGTCACGGTCAGTGATATCCTTCAATATACATCAGGTCCATGAGTGGTATAAATTTGGACAATGTAAATCTTTCATGAAATATTGTACTGAATAGAATCTGACCTGGATAAAATAGGTCAAGGTCAGTCATCTTCAACACACCTTTGGAGCATCACCAGATATACACATAGTATTAATTTGGAAACCCTAGTTTTATTTCTCAATGTTATATCATAATAAACAGTATATATAAATAGGTCAAGGTCAGTCAACTGCGATAGGCTTTTACTCAATCAGGAGTTGCACAGATAATATGAATTTGGAGACCTAGCTTTAATCCTTCAAAAAATTTAGAAATACTAAATTTTGACCTTGATAAAATAGGTCCAGGTCAGTCATCTTCAGTACACCTCTGGACCCTCGCCAGATGTATACATAGTAATAATTTGGAAAGCCTAGCTTTCTTTCTTCATTTTATATTATAATAAACAGTATATGACCTATAAAAATAGGTCAAGGTCAGTCAACTGGGGTAGGCTTCTAGTCAATCACCAGTTGCATAAATAATATGAATTTGGAGATCCTAGCTTCAATCCTTCAAAAAATATAGCAAATACTAACATTTGACCTTGATAAAATATGTCAAGTTCAGTCATCTTCAGTACACCTATCGACCTTTGCCAGATGTACACATAGTATTAAATTGGAAAGCCTAGAAGCATTTCATGTTAGACCATAATAAACAGCATATGACCTTGAAAAAATAGGTCACGGTCAGTTAACTGGGGTAGGCTTCTAGTCAATCACCAGTTGCATAACTAATATGAATTTAGAGACCCTAGCTTCAATCCTTCAAAAAATTTAGAAATACTAAAATTTGACCTTGATAAAATAGGTCAAGGTCAGTCATCTTCAGTAACCTCTGGACCTTCGCCAGATGTATACATAGTATTAATGTGGAAAGCCTAGCTTTATTTCTTCGTTATATCATAATAAACAATATATGACCGTTAAAAAATAGGTCAAGGTCAGTCAACTGGGATAGGAGTCTAGTCAATCACCAGTTGCATAAGTAATACGAATTTGGAGACCCTAGCTTCAATCCTTCAAAAAATATAGCAAATACTAAAATTTGACCTTGATAAACTAGGTCAAGGTCAGTCATCTTCAGTACACATCTGGACCTTTGCCAGATGTATACATAGTATCAATTTGGAAAGCCTAGATAGATTTCTTCATGTTACACCATAATAAACAGAATATGACATTGAAAAAAATAGGTCAAGGTCAGTCAACTGGGATAGGCTTCTAGTCAATCACCAGTTGCATAAGTAATATGAATTTGGAGATCCTAGCTTCAATCCTTCAAAAAATATAGCAAATACTATTATTTGACCTTGATAAAATATGTCAAGGTCAGTCCTTTTTAATAGGCTTCTGACCCTTCACCCGATACATTTGTGGTATGAATTACAATGCCTGGCTATAATTCTTCTTCAGATATCGTGTTCACAAGAAAAATGGACAGACAGACAGACAGACGGACAGACGACGACAATACCCAAAAAACCCCAACAAGTTCCCTGTTTCGGACAGAGATGATTTAGGTTACAGGAGCAATATGCACAACAAATTTAAACTGATCACGAACACGAAACGTAATGCAATAAACTGACAAACACGGAGGGGACCGCTTGGGATGCCTAATTACACGATCTTAGATGGAGTGCACAAATAATCAATTATAAATATATACCTTTATAATTCATTTAAATGAAAAAACGCGGACAATTACCTGGAGCCAATTCCCAATATGCATATCCGTCCTTATTCACGAATAAATGTTACAGTAGGCATTCGTCGCCAAAACTCCAGTAAACAGCGTAATAAAATGCATATTACCTTTCTCCTCTAGCTGGCAGAGAAATGTCAATAACAGTAGGCTAGAATATAGGTGTTAAAACACTCGCCACTGGAGAAATTGTCCGAATTCAGTTCTTGCACATGTCTCAGTCACGTCCGGTAAGATTTACATCAATAAAGCCGATATTCCCCTATTTCCTTTAAACATATAGCTAGGTCACTGACCAAGGTCGGATGATGATCAGGCCATATATCAGCGTCGGGCTAAGCCAAGGTCACTCAAAACACTATATTCTGTTCCACGTGCAGCTTACATGTACTTGTGCCTTGTTTCATGATACGAGATAAGCCAACGCTGCAGTGTCGCGATTATCCGTGTTTTTAACTGCACCAGCTGAACTCGGCAGAATACAGCTTTAGTCAGCATTGCAGCGAGTGATGTGGGTCAGGGTTATGTCAAGATAATGCTCGTTTCGTGTACAATAATAACATGTCGAACATACTGAACTGATACATACACGCTATAAGGATTGGATGCTTTCTGGCGTATGGAAAGCCATCGGTGTCATAACTTCTGGTTTTCCACACGTGGTAGATTATGTAACATATCAGCGGAAGATGAATTTCATTTTATCATGAAATGCCCTAAACTAAAACGTCTCCGAAGCCTCTTATTGGAGAAACTGATACAGGCACACCCCGAAACGACCTTTATGACAGAACTAGAGCAATTTTTGTTGATACTCGATTGCCCGAGTGCGATTGCACTGTCACTCGTTGGACAGTTTTTGTACGAGATGTTGGAAGAGCGTCGACATCTCTTATCCACCTCACCCACTGCCACACAATAACATATTATTGTTCAATATTGTTAATTCATTGACTCGTTTGTATTTCATGTGCTCATACGTGAAATAAAATATCAGTATCAGGTATTTCTATTTTCCATACGTGGAAAACCCAGCCAATGGATATTTCGACAAATTATTCGACCTGGAAATACCATAGGTGGAATATATCCATCAATGATACTAACTGGAAATACCACGTGTGGTACTTTTATGCTTGCTGCAACAGTCCTGCTGGGATCAATGTCAAACTGCGCAGTGGTGGGGTATGATTAACTGTGAGGAGTTCAGTTCAATGACTGCACACGTGGCACACCAAAATCCATGTCTATACGGCGTGTTCGCACGACCACTGTCGGTGTCCAAGTACATCCATCCATACTTGACATGTGTCTACATAATTCTGTATTTTTGGATAGGGGACAGAGTTTTCGGCTAGGCTTTGGTGTAAGACCTCCCATTGAAAAGGTAATATCCTTTGAACTGAACTCCTCACATGGTTAAAACACATTTCTTATATAGCATACAATATAGGGCCTACCCTATTTAAACGTGGCTGTGCATTGAAGACTACCAGTCCCCAGGTCACTGTTTGCCAGTCCCATAGATTTGTGAGCGCTTATTGTGCACATTTTAATGTAAATTTGTCCTGTATATTGTTTTGTATTGTCCGTCATCCGTGTCTGTCTTCTACATGTATATGTCTGAAACTGTTTGTATTCGCGTTTTTTTAACCCCCTGCGGGTATAATTTTACGTCAATAAATCTTATCTTATCTTATCCTGGACAAAAGACTGACAATACAACTTGCAGCAGATCCTTTGTCAATTATATTTCGTTGCCGAGTTTTCTGTGGGACAGAGTAGCTAGGGTTATGGCATATGTCCTCTCTGACGAGGTTGTAATACAAATGTAGGGCATCCCCCCCGTTTATTTTAATTAAAATATACACATTTAACCCTGGGGGACGCCGGTGGGTGGAGATATGCGAGGGCGGAGTGGGGAGAATACACCGCACACCAATCGTTAACTATATTGCCGCTATATTGAGCCTATACTTGGTTACCCGGTAAGCCTAAATATCCGGGGATGCTATAAATTGGTATTGCAACGCTGTTATAACGAAAAATACATATAAATAATTGTAAAGGCATATAGGCGATCAATTTGTGATGAAAAATATACTTAACTGCATTGACCGATAGACCTACCTTTACCATATGCGAAGATTAGCGGCGTACACGGCACGTTTAGGTTAGTCGAGTAAATATCGACCAATTGAAAGTGCATACGTTTAAAGCTGAGATGCCTGAACGATCCGACTACAGATGGGCTACCGCTAAACTGTACGACGGATCCTGGTTATAGGGCTTGCCACTGCAGCATATTCTCCATACCTCATACGATCGAAACTGATCACGCCACCATACTAGGAAAAGCGGTCGACTAAAATAGAACATCCTTTCTCATTTGTGTTAATGAAAAAGCATCTCCCTCCACTATAGGAAATATGCTCACATTCAGGGACCAACTTACAGTTCTAAAATTATAAACTCCACAGGTGATTATATCAAAATTTTCACTGTTCACAAAATAATTATATTTTGACCATTAGTTAAAGTCACATAGTGTAATGATCTGTGCTAATTCATTTAACACCGCCCATTACTATTTTTCAAACTTCATTCATAAAACTTACATAAACATGAGATTATCAGCAGATACATGTATTACGTATCAGTGTATGTCCGTGCATCGCAGATTTCTCCTCAAACATGTATGTTTTTCTTGGAAAGATGAAGACCATCTGTTAAAGCCACACTCGTTTTTCTTTTTGTTCAAATCGACATTACATAACCTTAGAAAGTTATCAGGTAAATGAGGCTCTTGGGAACCAATTAGGGGCAGATAACTCTTGTTGTCCCTTGATCAGAAGATCCCCTTCAGTCACTTCAACTTTAATTGACATCTCCGGGAATGTCCGGTAATCTTCGGGAATGTCCAAAGGCCACTCTCGATCACTGGAGTAGATGCAAAAGTAGGATTTTCCTAAAACAATAGAATGCGGAAAACGGAATTTACACTCAAAAATGTGGAAAAACGGATTTCACCCCTCGTCAAATGTACATGGGCCCTGTGGGTCCACAGATGGGCAAACAAGTCTCAACATGGCTTTTATTCCGTGGCGTCATCATAGTGTGTGTTTAGGGTCCCCAACACTATCTTCAGCACGGCCCAGCCTAATGACAAGTGGGGCCCTCTCATGGGGTGAAATCTCCAGAACAAACGGACTTCTGTTGCGCCTGCGGAATATGTAGACATGCCTGGGTGGAAGTTCTGGAGTCTAGGTGGACCATCCTTGGTCCAATTGGGCCGTATTAACGTGTCAAATTGAAGCGCTTGTGGGGTAGATTCTGACGTGTGTGGTTTGTGGTGAAAGTGATGTCAATCTGCGCATGCGCAGTCGTGGAGTAGTAAAAAAGGCCGTTTCGGAGGGCGTTCCGGGTCGAGGTTGTCCATCTAAATTTATCGTCTAAGTAGGTCATCTTGGATATCATTTTGAAGCGTTCGTGGATTAGTCAGGTTGGGATAGTTTTGTCAGACAGTAGTAGAAAAAGGCATTTGGGAGGGCGTTTTGAGGTCTAGATGGGTCATCATTTTAAAATGCACGTGGAGTAGAGTCCATCTGGCATGTGTGTAGTAGGATGCAGTTCTGTCAATCTGCGCATGCTCAGTTGTGGAGGAGTAGAAAACGAACGTTGGAGGGAAGAGGTTTGGAGTCCAGATCCATGGTCGAAATGGGTCGTGTGGGGTATCCCCTTGAAGCTCTTATCAGATGGAGTCAAGCCTGGGGTGATATTAGCATGCGCACTCGGGAAGAAGTAAAGAAGGTGCAGTTTCCGAGATGCGAAGAAGCCCGTTTGTGAAGATGTGGTCTGGGTGAATCACCCCTCGGACTTGTCGTATCCATTTGTCCTGTCGCAGTGTCTGGCAACACTGAACGACATGGAATGGCTACTAATTCATCAAACTGCATGCCGCCTGTCAGCGTCCATTGTTACAGCTTAACGCTTGTCCCAATGCCTCAACGCCCTACTGTAACACTCGTCATTGCGCTTTAAAGCTTTACCTCGACTAGAACTCCCTACGGTCTCCCTGCCCCGTGGGGCTTTCGGGGATTGACCTGCGGTGTCCTTGTGTGAAAAGGAATAGGACTCTACCTGTGTGGTTTCCAGGCGTGAAAAGGAACAGGAACCAAACGTCGTGATATGACTGAAATAGTATTGAAAGCGACGTTAAATCATATTCACTCACTAACTCCTCGCTACATCTGTTCTCACTGCGTTTTGACGCAATCAGATGAACGAAAGATCAACAACAAGCATATTGTGTGTTACACATTTTATTATTCCCTTCTTCACATCACACCCACGCTAGGGGAGCAGCGTTGGGTGTGTTTACAATTCAAGTATGCTGCATATCAAACGAATTGTCGGCTGCTCTTGTCGCTCTGGTATACGCCGCTGTCCAGTTGAACTCCCGTCGTAGTCTGGGTGCTAATGTGTTATGAGCCAAAATTGTGGCTGCCTCTTTGGAATGACCTTTGTGGCGAAACTTGTTTTCTGTGGCCTCCAACTTCGCACCAACATATGCTTTCTTTCAACAGATCCCGTCATAACCTTGTGTTCACATTGTGTATATTCTCTTGTCGGGTTTGGGTTGACTTGTCGGGTTTGGCTTGTTTATGTAAGCAACCACCGTCGAGCTGTCTGATCGAACAAGAGCGAAACCGTTTTAAGGATGACTGCTTCCCTCTCCATATGAAGATATCGATCCTGCTCGGTCCACATTACCTGTGCTTGGCTTTCGTCCAGATGAGCTCCTCGGCTGTGTATGGAGGTGTCTCTAAAGATGTTTAGAGCAGGTTCCGACCAATGCAACGGGGCCACACAAGGAGGCTGTCCCGGTCCCATCACCAGCTTAGCGCCGACAACAGAACTTAATCTATTGGGATTGGTTGATTGAGATGTTCTGTGATTTGTTTCCAGAAGCCAAACAACATTGAAGATGTTATTGTCTCGGCGTTAAATAGGCATTGCAAACAGAAGTCATCAACTGTGAAACTCTGTGAAACTCTGTGAATAAAATAATACAGCACTGCCAAGGTTAAGAAATGGGTTCGTTCTCTAACCTCAGCATAACGACACAATGACGTCGTTCTCCGCCTTCTTGCGATTAGAGAGTTTCATCTCGGGACTGTCCTATTGGGTCTGCATCGAAGTGGACCGTAATGTACAACTTTGCCGAGATCGACCACTCTCTTAAAGTCGCAGAAACGCTTGGTTCGGAAGTGTTCAGCAGGTGTAAAACAACTCCAGAACTTCCTCCAGCAGATCGACAGCACACGGCGAGAACAAGAGACGCCTGATCAGAAGATGAATCTCCAGATGAAAGATGTGATGGGGTCAGCGCAGACTGGGTACGTTGACAATCCAGCCGCTCAAAAGCGTGTGGAATACTGTCAACCTGATAACATTTCCGATGCACCCTTGACAAACCAATCATCGATGTGGGTGCTGATGTTCACACCAGATCTCTGTAGGACGAAGGTCAGGGCATCCAAAACTCGGGGGCTGAGGTTATTCCGAATGGCAGTACCTTGCCATCGATGTACTACCTCCAATCCATGAGGATTGGTATATACCGAAAACGCATCCTTCAAATCTAATGACGTGGCCCGCATGCCGACCCAAAGGCCGATTCGCACCGATCTGAGAGTTCCGATTTATTTCCCATTTTCATCCAGATAAAGCGGTTGAATTGTTGTAGATTGAAGACTGATCGTCATCCCCTGGTTTTCTTGGATACCATGAACATACTGGTAAAACGCCGATTCGTCGACCAGTCTGTCAAGGGTCAAATATCACGAATCGTTAGAATAATTTAACCACAAGACTATACTCTGAAGTCATGTAACTCTGTCAGTATGTCAGCACCTCTTCCCACTTGCCTTATATGCGTTGTATTTTTTACCTGTATATGGCGAGATTCTGCTGGTGGACGTTTCGTCCCCGAGGCCCGCCCCCTGTACAGACCTTTTGGTC
Organism: Hanleya hanleyi; assembly: GCA_036873755.1. NCBI lineage: Eukaryota > Metazoa > Mollusca > Polyplacophora > Lepidopleurida > Hanleyidae > Hanleya > Hanleya hanleyi. The sequence goes on from JAVTVY010034218.1 coordinate 33,660, forward strand.
TTTGATATATGTTGGCATTTTCATCTGACGACGATACAGCTCACCGATCCACAGTGTACGAGTTGTCACAGCGACACAGCTCACCAATTACCAATATACGAGATTCAGAACATTTCCATCATAGTTCTCTAGATTTGTATCTAATACCGCTTATGCCGGTGCTAGGGGCCGTGTGGTCATGTCATCCAAGTTGCCACATGAACAGGTACAATGAAAGCGTACCTGAGATACAACACATATCACGAATCGTTAGATTCTTGGTATGTACTTCAGAATAGTTTAACCAGAAAACTATACTGTGAAGTCATGTGGCTCTGTCAGTATGTCGGCACCTCTTCCCACTTCCCTTATATGCGTTGTAACTCGTACACCCGCTTTGGTTATGGAGGAGAATACCTCTTCCCGTATAACAGGTGCTTGTTTTGGGTACAGTGGGGTCACTGTCAAGGGCGATGGATGTCCTGCAATGCCCTGGAATCCGATATCCCTCGCCTTGAAGAGGAGGTTGACGCCTACCAATGGTTTTCTTGATTTTGGACTACTCTCCTTCCATTCTTGTACATCTATTCTACTACTAATTGGCCCAACGTAGCCACCCAATCGGCTTGAACTGACAGGCCTCTCAAGTAGTGGTCTTCAGGCGCATGTTTTGACAATGTCGCGGACTGCGAGGTTCTTTCTAAGGGGCTAGGATGTTGCTACCGTACGAATCTCATACAGCGACACTTTAGGCAGTAGAGGACCGTCTATCTTATATCCAGAGAATGAACTTCTTTAGTCCGGTTGCTAGAATTTAGTCCATAGTTTCGGATTATTTGTCCCCAACCCCCACCTTGAAAATTATGATACAGCAGAGCACCATTGTCTTACCCCATGATAATTCCCCTCTCCTTTTTTGTAACCAATATCTGTAGTACCAAGCTTCTGTGCACTACCATTCCTTCAAGTGACATATGCCGATTATTGGCTCAGTTGAGCTATATGGCGGGACATGCCGCGAAGTAAGCCTTCGTCAGCCTCAGTTTCGTACGTTTTCCATGGGTTTAAAAATAGGGTTATTTTACATATGGACTATGTGACCATAATCCGAATGGTTGTCCTCATGTTTTGAATTACTTTCGCCCCGATATGGATTTCTTATTGAAATCGAATGTCAATGATTTCCCAGGAAATGAACGAAATATGGCCTATTTTGCGTCATTTTAATACAGTTTTCTAGAAAATATGGAGTACATTATGGGAGAAAATTGGTCCCGACTTAAAATTGCATAAATGGTTTGTATCTTGAATTATTGATAGGAGCCTTCTCGTCAAGAAAATTTATAATTTTAGAGGGGTTTCTGGGGGTTTGGCAACCACTAAGGACAGAAGGGCTATATCACTTTGGCCTGCACAAATAGTAATGTCGGCTGTAGCATTCGGCTTCAAGAACAGAAACTATATGCGTCTATCAATCATTCACCTCTTGACAGATAGGAATGAAGAAGACAGTAGCGAACTGCTCTGACACAATAATCTATCTTCTTCCATATCAGGTCCCAGCACATTAGTCAACGACACTGCACAAAGGGTCCTAGTCGACTAGTCGTAAATTTGCCACATATTCAGGGATGGGCTGAAAGGAGATCTTCGACCAGTCCTCTGCCCATTTTAATGACCTCCTCTCGAGGGCACGTAGTTCGGTTACTCTGGTTGTCCGAGCAAAGGACATCAGAAATGCTGTCTTGTACGCCTCCACTTTCATGGATACTGTTGCCAAAGGTTTCACTTTCATGGATGCTGTTGCCAAAGGTTCAAATGGTGGTCTTATCGGCGAACTTACCCCAGCTCTTAGGTTCCATTTTGGTAGAATCTGACACACCCGGGCAACTTGGAAAGCGAAGGATCTTGGTGACGGGATGCCCTTGTTCTGCTCTACGTCAATGTTCACTGTCAGACGAAGAGCTCGGAAGAGAGCTGCACTGTATCCCTCTATCGTGCTGCGTATGTCACGATGAAGATGGAGAAGAGAATCTACCACTATTGGAAGAGTGGCCATATCGGGATTCCGTCCCTGTTCTTGGCACAAGATTCTAAAGGAACCCCAGTTGGACTGGTAGTGTTAACTAGTGGACCATCGCTTGTGCAATGTCTGCTGAAAACCCTCTCTTCTCTGGGAGACTAGGATAATCTGCAGGCATGTAGATTGAGTCACTGTGGATTCTCCATACAATCCATCTTCATCCATCCTGACAGTGCAATGTTCTCCACGCGGGCTGCAGCTGACGAAAGTAGTCTATAGAGTAGCTGTAACAGCTGGAGAAACCATGGATGCGGAGGCCACCAGGGAACTACTTGTAGTATGACGCAGTTGTGCTCCTGAATCTGTCTGAGAACCAATTGTATTACCGCTAGCATTGGAAAGGCATATGCCAGCAGATCTAGCCATCAAGTCGGACAAACGCCAATGGATACAGGACTGCACTGACGACAGGTAGCTGCTTTTTTGTGCCTGGTCGCAAATAGGTTCAGAAATGGCTGTCCCCGTGATGCTCTGATCTGCTGAAACACTTGTGATTCCAGCTTCCACTCTGTTTGCAGGATCTGGTCAGGACGTGACAATGTCTGCGAGTACGCGATGAGATGGCCCGGGACAAGGCAAGCTCGTATCCAGCATCACCCTTCTTATAGTTTGCGTGACAAACCGAGCCATGACAGAAGGCAAATTCATCAAGACGATGTTCACTATTTGCGGGCAGACGTTAATCTCTTGAACTAAGTTCTTCAGTGCAACGCTGAAGTAATCCGAATACAAGGTGATTCTGTGCTAATTCAGCATCATCTCCTCCAGGCTTGTCTGAGAATAACTAGTCGTACATGGCATATGCCGGGTGGCTTATGATATGTGAATGAATTTCTCTAAATGTTCCATGAAGCATTCGCACCCCAGTGACGATGGAAAGGCAGTTACGCCCTGTCTCCGAAGGCTGTGTGGGTCCCGTTGTTGATACCGCCGTCTGAAACTCCTTTCTCTTAGAGGTCTTGTCTTGTTCTGATGGACGTGCTATGTCCGGCTTCAGTCAATAAATCACTGTCATATTCACCTTGAAGGCAAATACCAAACAGAAATGCAAGGTAAAATTTCCTTCAATTAGAAAATACTATAACTCTTCTCCAAACACGTCTGCACTGCTGACTTGCAAAAGGAAAAGTGGGATATCAGAGTACACACATACAGAGCACGCCACCTGGCAGATACCAGGCTAGGGGAGTTAACTGTTGTCTTTTGCATGGAGTTCTCCAAAGGAGGAATAATGACAGTTGACGGTTTGTAACAGAAGAGGACCTTTGTGACAAAAAATTTCTGGAGTGATATCACACTCCATAATGTTAACATACAGGGAGAATTCCAACTGAGTACTCGTAAATCAACAGCGGTGTACCATACATGTATTTGAAATGAAAGCATGCAAATCTGTACGAGTAGTTGTTCTCTCTCAGGTGAGGGCAGAATGGGGCAGAATGTTCAGAATAAACTTATTACACCTGTGCAGTCTCGCATTATTAAGATTAACCACTCTCTCTCTCCATCATTCTCATAATTTTTTCTCTAGAAATCTCTCTCTCAGTACAGAATCCACGAGGGCAGGTCAACAGCTGTCGTAGATTTTACAAGCACTAGAAATAGGGCGCAATTAGGGCGCATTTAAGGCACAAATAGAGCGCATGAATTGAGAGAGATAGGGCGCATTTGAGGCGCGCAACCCTATCTGTGTCCCCAATTTTGTCATTAGACTCGGTATGGCTAGGGTGCAAATTAGGGGATGCATTCCAAATATTTTAATTGCGCCTTATATGCACCCTATTAGAGAATAGGGCGCAGTTGGGACACAATCTTAGGGAGCAGATAAGGCGCAGTTAGGTCGCAGAAAAGGCACAGTTGGGGCGCGATTAGGGCACACTCTCAGAATAATAGCATGAATGAAATAGGGCACAATTAGGGCAATTTAAGGCGCAAATAGAGCGCGTGAATTGAGGCAGATAGGGTGCAATTGGGGCGCATGCCCTATCTGTGCCCCCAATTTGGCCATTAGACTCAGTATGGCTAAGGCGCAAATTAGGGCGCATTCCAAATATTTTAATTGCGCCTTATATGCGCCCTATCAGAGAATAGGGCACAGCTGGGGCGCAATATTAGGGTGCAGATAAGGCGCAGAAACGGCAAAGTTGGGACGCGATTAGGGTGCACTCTCAGAATAATAGTATGAATGTTGTACTGATAGGGCACATTTGGGGCACAGTTAGTGTGCATTTAGGGTGTAATTAGGCTGCAGTTAGGGAAAAAAGAACAGTATATAGATGTACATAAATTGAAGATGCAAATAAGGTGAAAGATGATTATTGGCATCTACCTAGTCTAATAAATCTAATTTTACTCTGCAGGTACATATTATCTTCATCTACAATGTGCATTCATGGTTTGAATTATACATTTATAAGAAAATATATGTGCATGTACTAATCAGCTGTTGTAGAATTGGTACATTATAGGTCATCTGACACTTTTGCTCACTCTTTCTTGAGTTTTGTTCTTCAAATTTCTTCTACACACATCTGAAACCCTTTTACACTACCCACTGTCTGAAAACAGGGATAAAACACTCACCGAAATCCTGTTAAATGGGCATGAAATCTTCAAATTTAAAATGGTTCTTTCAAAACCAATGTCTGCCTTTCTTTTGTTAATATCAGCCAATAAGATAAAGGTCATGTGACAGTTTTGACTAATCAGATAACATGCTATTGTGAAGTTAATACTAAATAGGGCGCAGATAGGACGCAGTTGGGGTGCAATTAGGGCGCAGTTGGGGTGCAATCAGGGTGCACTCTGATAATAACAGCTGCATGAATGATGTACTTGTACTGGTAGGGCGCAGTCGGGGTGCAGATAAGGAGCAATATCTTTTTCAAGCAAAGTCTGATTTTTGTTGTTGAAATAATGTTAATAAAATTAAGTATGAAAGTCCAAATTTCACATTAATGAATTTATAGCCCAGAATAGTGAAGAAAGCAGACAGTCTGAATTTTTGGGTAAAACTGTTTTTGTCTTTATAATGATACACATGCATACATGTATGTGATGTGATTTCTAGCTAAATGAATGTTCGTGGAAACAAGTCCTGAAGGCACAAGTATACATGTAAGGCTCACTCTGAATTTTTGAAAAAATGGTTATGTCCAGAGGGCGCATTTAGGGTGCAGTCTGAGTTCTCGAAAAAGTAGTTATGTCCACAGGGCGCAGATAGGGCGCAGTCTAAGTTTGGAGACAACATCTATGTCCACAGGGCGGAAGTGGGGTGCAGTCTGAATATCAGAGAAAATTTCAAACTAAATAACGCAGAGTTAGGGTTGATGGGATGAAGAAATAGGGTGCAATTAGGGTGCAGTAGATAAGCATGGCGCAAGTAGGGCGCAGATAAGGCGCGCGCTCTATTTCCATGAATGTCATTGCCCCAGGGGTAATGTGCTATGTAGCACATTACCCTGGAGCGATGACTTTGTCCGTCTTCGCCTTTCCCATCCCCTACAGTCACAGGACATCATATCACATGAACAGATGGAAATATTCGTTCCTCAAGTTTGTTGATAATACATGCCTTTGTGGTGGAACACTGCTACATCTTGATACATTTCCATTAAAATGTCATACTGTGATGATATGCAAAAATTGGATTAACATTTCCATTACCACGTCGTACTGTGACGTTATACAACAATTAATTTCCATTGCAGCATCGTACTGTGACGTTATGCAACAACTGGGTTAACATTTCCATTACAGCATCGTACCGGTACTGTGACGTTATGCAACAACTGGATTAACATTTCCATTACAGTATCGTACTGTGACTTTCTGCAACTATCGGATTTCCATTACAACATTGTACTTCATGCAACAATCAGATTAACATTCCCATCACACTGCGACATTGTGGACGTCATGGACACACAGGCACAGATGGAAGGCTCATAATATAGATGAAAGACTGCCATGATTCGAAATAATACGACTTTTGACTGTATATATACTTGTGCCTCATTATAACACTGAAGTTGGGGGACAAAATATTGACTATATTATGGGGGAGTCTCAGTATAGCCGTGTTAGAAGGCCATCCACAATAATATTTCTGTTTCCCATAACCCTATACCTGCCCATATATTTTGCAGTTGAAAAAACAGTTTGGGTACACATTCTTTTAAATGCTATGTTTTTCAGCTGTACTCCATGAAATTCTATACAACATGAGGCACCAGAAGTGCTACAACCCCTCAGCCTCTCAACAGTCCAGACCAAGATGTTTTTATGGGTGTAGGAGTTGGGATGCATAGCATGTAGTTATGGCATTTTGTCATGTCATGGCATATTCATACCAGATTTGAGAAGGTGAGTGGTTCAAGTTATTGCCCAGAAATGAATTTTGCCACCAGGTGGTGCCACCTCTATATCATGTATATAGGCACAAGTGGGCATGGTACATGTACATGTATATAATACCAACTTTGAAAAGAATTTGAGAGGTTCTCAAGTTATTGCCTAGAATGAATGTAGGATTTTTCCACCATGTGGTGACCTGTTGATGAAAGTGGTTGATGCAATCCGAGGCGACACCTCATGACATATGCATTCCAAATTCGAGAATAATCCAATGAGCGATTCTCAGATGGACAGACAGACGAACGGATGGACGGACCAACAATCAAACTTCAGGGGCTTACCAATTGTGCAACATTGTAATGAAACATTGTTGAAAGTTTGTTACAATGTTGCACAATTACCCATTTCAAAGACAGTTAAGAGAAATGACATTTTTTAAATCGTTTCTGAAAGAGAAATGACATTTTAAAAATTGTTTCTTATAGAGAAATTACATATTGAAAAGGTATCCTAGTATGAGGGATCACCTTTTCAAGGTGTAGGAATTAAGGGCTTAGCCCCTATTTTCAATAAAGCCCCGAAGGTTTGGACGGACCAACAAAAAACCCCACAAAGTTTGAATGTCACTGCGCCCACTCAGACAGACAGAGGGTCCGAAATCTTTATATGGGATTCCAACAGGATCAACCTCATTATCTAGGGCTGCCTTAGCCATTCTATCAGCCTCAGTATTACCTTTGATGCCAAAGTGACTAGGCAACCACTAAAACACAGTGTCAATCTGTTGATCAAATCTACAGTCATATAACTGTAGAATATTCAAGATGGTGGGATGAGTTGAAGTTCCACTTTTAAGTTTCGTCGGCCTGCCTTCAGTCATGTCAGTGGTTCTGAAGATATGGAGTCCTGACCAAAAGAGGACGGACAGATGAGGTGACAACAATACCACTCAGCCCAATCGGGCTGAGAGGTTAAATGGCCAAAAATTGACAAAAAATAAAATAAAAGAAATGAAAACAATAAAATCCCTCTCTACCTACCTACCCACCCAATTTTCATAAAGTTGGTTACTGGAAACACAAATATTATTGTGGGTGGCCTAATGAGGTACAAGTGTATTCCAATACACAATTATAATAAATATGTGACAATTCAGGAAAAAGATGAAAAAAAGAGAATTAACAAGTTTTCTTGCTTTTAATCATTCATTAAAATTTCACAACATGTAGACAACATGTTTAAAGATGGACAAGCTATACAAACCAATAGTAATTACAATAAAACACAACATGTAACAATTATACAATGTTGTTGTTGTGATCAAAAACCTTGTAAACCTTATTGCAAACAATCTGATAATATGATTTTATCGACTCATTCCGTGAAAACTGTTTACAACTCTGTTAGCAATGGGAGTTCAAATAAGTCGAACAGCTACATTCCGATTTGAAACACTCAACAACAATTTCAAATACTAAACATCTGAATTCAACAATGAAATGTAACAAACAAAACAGAACTATCTGAATATGCGCAGATTGTTCTTCGTTGTAAAACCTTCGGTGGTTCAAAGCTTGGCATCTCATTTGAAATAGAAGACCCGGAAGCATGGCAGAAAATAGGTGCAATTAAAGATGTAATCAGGAACAACTGTGGACCATACCGGTACATGTACTTAGTCATGTTAGTGGAAAGGATCCTTGTCTTTAGAGGTCATGGATGTAATATACATGTATGTTATACAAATTATGTTTCCACATTTGCAACTGGGCTTTCAGAATATATAGGGTGAGGCCTACAACCTTGTGGGATAGGGTCAACTGACCCATTCTCGATCAACGCTGCAACTCAGAAGTGGGGAAATAATAGTGTGGTATGCAGTTTTGGCCGAAAAATATCAAACATATCCCTTATTTTAACACATTGGCTGCATAATACATGGTTACTCATAGCAGCTGTGGCAAGTCGTGTATGATTATACTCGTAGCAGGTATACCACTTTTGATTGGCTAATCCCTCTAATAACTCTAAAGACTACCTTTCAACTCGATTAATTAAAAAACTTAGATTGAATGACATTTCATTCAAATAGAAGAGAAGTCATATAATGACAAAATGTGACACTTTGTAGCTGGTGCCATGAAGAATATTCCCAGATATAAGCCATTTTTGCTGCACTTTCAGTGATCGAATTATTAGGGGGAGTACCGTATGCCTTTTGTGGAAACCCATGCTAGCATTGAAACCTGCCATCAGTGTTTGTTGCATTATCAGGCATGTCACTGTATATCCAGTTTACGATATGGTAGATAAATGACTCCTAACTTGTGATGGCAGAATCTGTACACCCGGCAATGTGTTAATACAGAGAAGAGCAAAGTTACAGATTACATCTTCAATCTTACCAGACAAATATGGATAAATTAAAAATCTTAGCTGAACGACTCACATCCAAGGTTAAGGGAGCAGAAAATGGTTCTCAACATGCATATATATACCTGGATTGGTAGGCCTAATAACATTCTGAATACATGCGGAATATGGGCAACGACAAGCATCATTTACAATGTATATCTTGGAATGGTGACATTGGAACTGGCATAAAGCTGCCAGAAAAAAACCCTTTTGTTCTTGGTCATGGCCTTTCTAAAAAAGATTAATTTTTTAAATATTTTTGTAACCTGTTGCCATTGATGCCATGCTTGCTGCCATCACACTCGTTGATGCCATGATGCAACAAATGAGATTGAAATGAACACCAACCAGCGGGCACGTATTTCTCCATACTTTTGGCTGTGGTTGATGAAAATACATTGTTTCCTAGCAATTCGGACACACTTTAATAGTATGGAATGTACTGATCCATTTAAATTGAAGAATAAAATAGGATGGGCGACAAAGTTGTCATAGATTTGAGACATTTGATCTTGAGTTGTGACCTGGCGATGGGACTCGGGACTGAAACATTTCAGTCATGTCAGAAATAACGATCAAACCTTCCTCAAAAATAGGTAACTAATGTGAGAGGTTAACGGGTAGGCTTCAAGACATTAGGCACCAGTGAACGTAGATCAAAAGACTTTTTTTTTTTGTCTGAATAAAATCAAGTCTGAAAAAATCTGGAATATTGTAAATAATATAGGTCCCAACAACAAGTGGAAATATTAAAATCAATCAAAATCATCAAATGACTAGAAATATACTTTCAATACACACATTAAATACATGTAATAACTAATAACACAATTCAAGAAACCTGCCTCGGCAAAAATAATGAGATACTGAAATAATTCCTATTGAACATGATTTATAGCGCCATGTTAAAAATTGCCAAGGTAAAAGATTATGCCATGGCATCTGTCTCGACAATTACTGATGCTGTGGTGAATGGCGGAAGCTGACACTGCACCCAGTAAAAGGAGATTCATCTAAATAAATAGCTAAATACAAACCAAATGATTTGAAAATGTGCTCTCTCTTTCTTCATGTACGGTAATTCCCCTAATAATTCAATCACAGAAAGTTCACTTTTCAATGCTGTTATTCAAACACAGAGAAAAAGTAACATTCCCATTCTTCATTTAGATTGAAGAAAAGCCATATAATGATCAAATGTGACACGTTGTAGCTGGTGCCATCAAGAATATTTCCAGATATACGTAAGCCATTTTTGCCAATTTCCAGTGATCGAATTATTATGGGAAATACCGTATATATACAAGCTGCCTTTATGTAAGGATGTACATGTATATCAAATATATGTAGAACTAAGATAACTTCATTTGACTTGGTAAATAACCAAAAACATAACAATTTTGAATTAACTCAGAAAAATGAGCAGCTTATAAACTAATAGACTGCACAAATTAAATGACAGTATCTCTACACATATATATGTACATGTATGTGTGTGTATAATGCATTCACTGGAAATAAAATACTCAATTTACTTGGTACATGTAAATAAGTAAAAACATAGCACTTAATAACTCACGGAGAGGAGAATGATCTCGTTTTAAAGGCTAAATGTAACAAACAAAATGGTTCAAACATTGATCGCTCTGTACATGCTGTACTGGACTAAAAATAAGACATTCAATTTACTTGGTAAATAATTATAAATTACAGCACTGAACTTAGTAAAAGGAGCATTGTCTAAAATAGGCTACTGTAAGGAAAATTGTTTGAATATCAATTATCATGTGTCGATCTAATATATAACATACATGTATAGGCATACCACATCACAGACCAGAATGCCCCAAACGATCGAGTTTCTATCTCAAGATCGGTGAAGGTCGATTAAATGTTTGGCACCTACATGTAACAATCACAACACAGAATCACTCGGGCCAACAGGCCCTCTACCCGCATGTAAAAAATTAACAATGTTTCAAAGGACTAGCTACAGTATCACACATTCACAGCTAGGCTGTATGGAAGTGCTCTGGCCTATACAGCCACATATATATACATTTGCATAATATGCTATTTGACCAATACTAGCCCAATTAAAGCTTCAATAAAAACATAATACATACATGTTATCTCTTAATAACGAAGTCTAAATGCTCGTTGTATTCCCTGGTTGGATATTTGGCACATTTTTTTCTTCTTTTTTTCTCTACACGACTTAATTCACCTTTTTCATTTTAATTCTAGTTTGTGGTTAACAAACCTCACCCAATAAATCTGATGAGGCTATTCACAATAATGCGCGCGTTTCAGGTAACGAGTTCCAAGATCATGGTGAGTAGGTAGGTTGGCAGAGAATTTTTTTTTCTGTTTTTCAGCATATATGTAATAATGGGCTTTCAAAGAGAGGATTTGAATTTTTTTGTTGTTGTACTAGATTTAGGGCCTTTTGTGTAAGCATCAGATCATGTATTATTTGTTGTTACGCATACATGTAACAAGGAATTGGGAAGAGTTATAGAAAAAGCTATTTGAAATTCTGAGCAAGAAAATATAAAAAAAAAATAAAAAATACAGCCTACGCTAAAACTGACCAATTATTTTGAGTAGGTAGGGTTACCCGAAACACAATTTTTTTGTATGGATGACGTAGCCCTCCAAATTCAGGAGAAGTAACAGTTAAATATATGTGTTCTTACAATGTAGTTCTATTTGTTTTGTTGTACTATGGATATTCAAAAATGTACATTTGAAGTTATCATAGAACAATAACATTACAAGAAGAACTGAACTGATCTTATACAGTGGTAAATGTTGATATCTGAATAATTCATTAATACTGGAGTCCAAAATCCCAGCCGTAAAGGGAAGACTTTGTAGTCCTGATTGTGCACATGGCAATCTGCTGTACATGTATACTAGCCATAATAACATACTGTTTTATACCAAGCATATAGTCATGATAGTAGACGTGAGCTAAAAACATGCTAAAATCAGCGAAAATACTGACAAGGAACATTAAGTTGCACATTGTGCAGCATTTAGTTTAAGAGTGAAATATATATAGTTGATGGTCGTAATATAATCGGAATTCTTGCATGGTAAGAGCATATTTAGCGACATCAAGAGCAAATGAAATAGAAGTCTGTAACCTTAGATCAGACTAGCTAGAATGCATTGGTCACTGTCTCCCTGCTTACAACACATGTGATGTAGATGTGCAGTTATAAACATTGAAATGTTCGTGCAGATTCAAAACAAACATCAAGTGCTTAGCATCACAGGAGATGAGCAGATCAATTCTGGAATTCGAATACCGTACCCAGCATGTGAAATGTACATAATTAGTCTCACCCATGAGCCCCCAAAATGCTAACTCCACATCTTGCCCATCTTGCGTAAAGACTGTGCAAGAGTCTAATTGTGTAGGCAGTTTGATGAATGCCAATGTGGTCTGCGGTAATTCCCCTAATAATTCAATCACAGGAAGTTCACTTTTCAACTCTTGTTATTCAAACACAGAGAGAAAGTAAACATTCCCATTCTCCATTCAAATTGAAGAAAACTCATATAATAACAAAATGTGACACTTTGTAGCTGGTGCCAGGAAACAATATTGCCAGATAAACACCATTTTTGCTGCAGTTCCGGTGATCGAATTATTAGGGGAATTACCGTAGCTAGTCTAATCTAATGATACAGTCTTCAAGTTCATTTGCTTCTGGTGATATACAATTACAACACATATAAGGGAAGAGGTGCCGACATACTGACAGAGCCACATGACTTCACAGTATAGTCTTCCGGTTAACCTATTCGAAATCACATAACAAGAATCTAACGATTCGTGATACAAATGTCATGCAAATGTGTCCAACTGATACATAAATGTATATTTTTCTATCAATGTTTTAATAATTTGCTTTGGGACAACCATGTAAGATGTTTGGTCATTTTGAAATCAGAGTGCACGTATTATAATATTGGCCAGCAGGCACTGTGATATGATACAATATCTGACACAACCGGTAAATAATCCTAGTGGAAATAAAATGGTAATATTTACATTTTCAGACAAAGCATCAACAATTTTGCTTTCTCTTTTTTTTAACAAATACACGTGTGCATAGGTTTTTTTTACTAGAAATCTTCAGCGCAAACCCAGCTATGTATAATCTTGCTATGATTTGGGAGTATTTAATTATTACGTAGGCAACATGGCGGGGGTCCAGACTTTTTCCTTTTGTACTCTGGGTTGAGAATTGTGAGTGTTTTGTTTCAAATCGTATAATTTGTTTGAGTACATAGTATGGTACTAAAATGTATGTAACAGTTTGAGTTGTCTACATGTATGGCCCACCTTCGAGATTTGCATCACAGAACCCAACATTCAAGTACATGTAGTACTGTGCCATTTTAGGAATTTCCTGAACATTTTTTTACACCTATTTAGAGTCTGTCAGGTATCCGGAAACAGACATATTATATATTTTAGCCTAAACAATTACATGAACATGTAGTATTATTCCATTTTACGAATTTTCGTAACATTTCTTTACACCTATTTAGACTTTGTCAGGTATCCGGAAAGTGACATATTATTTATTTTGGCCTAAACAATGGTGGTATCGGTACATGTACATGTGCAAGAATATTTATGCCGTACAGATGCCGACAGTGTCTAATTTCTCTATAGACAACCCAGTTTTCCGCATGAATACAAAAGAGTGTGCATATTGCACCATATCTGGACCACTTTTTATCTGTTCTACCATATTGCACACCATACACATGTATACTAAAAATAAAGAAACAAAAAGTTTTAAAAATTTGAAAACTTAAAAAATTGTTACGAGTGAGATCTATCTTCAACTTGGGAAGACATCAAGTCACAGGTATATAATGTACCTCTGGGAAATATACTGGTACTGATATATGGATTGTCATTACATATTTAATACTTGTCAATAAATACTGACATTGTGTGTAAATAAATTCTTAATTGGCAAAAACTTTTCCATAAAAGTATTGAGATTAAGTTAGGCGCTCAGTAAATTTATGCATGTATCTATGTAGGCCTACTTCTAATATAACATACAGTACTATACATGTACCCTAGCGAAAATATTTTTTCTACATTGTACGAGACTATTTAACCAATACTGTTTAAATGGAATACTGTTCTTTTTAGGAAGACTCATCGACATCTACATACAAATTTAGTGCATTGCAATACTGTGACTATAGCCCTTTCCGGAAAGTGTTTGATCTCCTCTTGATTAACCACTGCTCTTTAAGGTTAAAGGTACGTAAAGCTGCTTCCGGGAAGTAGTCGCCACGGTTTCACATTTACCAAAGGCACCCGCAATTATTTTGAATAATATATTGATAAACTATTCCAGAATATTTGTTTGAAAAACTATTCTGTTAATATTTCCTACATGAACGGATACATCCTGTATTCGTGTACATTAGGAATTTAATTTTCCAGAAAAATAGAATATTTTATTACTAAAACCAATTGTGAAGACCTTTGGTACTTACTGGAAGTTCTCTGCACAAACGCACCCCTAGTGGAACAAGGGAGATAAAACCTTTCCCGAATTGGGCTATACAACAACCTATTGTGTACTCTTATGTGTCTGTTCTGCTCTCATCATCATGGTTGTGATAAAATTGTGATACCCCAGTACAACCCTCTCGTTGTTCAAATCCTTTGCAGACTTTCCCGTTGTGATAACAGTTCGACTGTGTATATTAATTGTGGAAAAATATACCACCATGATCATGTGTGGCAACCCTCATGCAGGCTTCTTCCAGTATCTTCCATTGCATTATGGCCACTGTCGCTTGTTTGCTTGTTTAGCAAGACCAGCCCTCGTCTATACTTGATGAGGGCTTTACCTTTCATGAGTAAAACTTGCTCAATTTCTTCATTCATATACAATTGGTTTGCAATTTAATAATCATAGCATCTAGCATATGTATTTAAAAAATCAAGGTAATGCTAAACAACCAATCACGTGACAGTGGCCTAAAACACATTTAGAAGATACCAGATTGCCTGATAACATTTTCCTAAATAGCCTAACTTAAATTAAATATGTTTATTATGAAAAATGGGGTAAAATACTTAATGTTTTAACATGGTAAATGCTCATGCTAGATTATTTCCCTGTTTTGGTCAACATTACCATTGGCATATACATGTACATCTTTGATATTTAGATGACAGAAATTTCGAAATAACTATCGTTTATGCAGGGTCACTACTGTACAAGAGTCTCCGATGTCTGAACGATTGACCGTTTCATTTCTTCTTCTGGATTGTCGAGTTTAAGTCTACCTCAAAAAGTTGAAGGAATGAAAAAGTTCATGCATTCAAGACAGGGGAAACGGCTATATATAGTACATACTATCCTTGTGATCACATAAATGTATGGACTACCCTGGCCTTGAGATCACATATGAACTACCCTTGAGATCACATATGAACTACCCTAGAGATCACATATGAACTACCCTTGAGATCACATATGAACTACCCTTGAGATCACATATGGACTACCCTAGAGATCACATTCAGACTACCCATGAGATCACATTCGTACTACCCTAGTAGAGATCACATACAGACCACTCTAGACAAGCTAGAGATCACTGGTATATATGAATATCAGCCTCGTCTGCAATCACGGACTGCTTCATATATTTTTTGAACATCCGTATGAAAGACGGAAGTATAGGGGAGTCGTCAATGCGGACTAGGTGGGGGAAGGCCTTGCGGAATGTGGCCGTGGCCTCGTCGAGGTGGTAGTGCGGTATCCTGGAAAACAGATGATGTATCTGATGTGTGCCTATGGTGTGGATAAGATATTGAGCCCAGCCATAGTCCCTATCAACAGAGGATAGCTGACCCTTCACAAACTCCCACTTGTCGTCAGAGTACCACGGCACACCTTCCTCCGTGTGGTGCAGAAAGGTGAATATCACCACCCAGCTCCCAAATATCAGGGCAGGGATAACGTAGTTGCTGATCAGGGCTATCCAGCCAGCGTACTGCGTGTAACAGTATAGCAGGATCCCCCAGACAGCTACGGATCCCAACGAAATGGCACAGTCGAGTACATGGTTCGTGTACAGGTGGTGAAAGAGGTTGAGATGACAGACCTGGCGGGGTTTGTACCCTCGTACGATGTAGGCGTACCAGCCGAAGCCGAGTCCGAACCCGGGCAACATCATTCCTCCAGTGTCGTCCTTCTTCCGTATTGGGTAGAATACCTCATCCTTGTCAATGTTGCCCGTGTGTTTGTGATGGTTGTGGTGGGTCAACTTCCAACAGTAATAAGGCACGGTCAGAAACGTGTGAAGAACGTTCCCCATGATGTCGTTGAAGACGGGGTGCTTGGAGAACGACCCGTGACCGCAGTCGTGACCGAGAACGAAAAGGCCGGTGAAAAATGTCCCCTGTATCAACCAGTATACAGGGAGGAATGCATAAGTCAGGTAAGCTGGGCATACTAGCTTGACACCTTCCAGAACTGCGTACAAGCCCACGATGCCAACAATGTTCAAGGCTACATAGTACAGAGACGTTGAAACTCTGGGCTCAAAGCAATGCTTCGGTATAACTCTCCGGATCTCTAACAGGGTCGGCAGTTTCTCCGGCAGGATGGTGCCTCTGGTTTTCGTGGAAACACTGGGCCCCGCTCTACCTTGGCCATTTTTGCAAGATTTGCCTCCCTTGCTGGCTCGGGACATGCTGGATCCCTCGTCCTGGATCATGGCCACCAGACAGGATTTCAGGAGGAACCACAAGCCAGTCATACTGGAGCTCCATCTTCTTTGGCAGATCATTCCCTGTAAAAGTACAATTAGAAATATTTAGTCACAAGAGTAATGTAAAAAAACATATTGTCTTATTACTCGTACATGTATCATGAATATATTTAAGGTGAATAAGTGTGCTAACCATAAATGGACTGTATGAATTAACACCGATCACTATACTCTTGTGCGACGAACCAACTAAGCACCACCCAGCCAAGTTGCGTTCCTGCTACTTTTTGAAGCAGCATGGAACCAGACACCCTCCATCCACCCAATAAAACACTGAGGACACACACAAGACACAGACAGGACGCTTACATGGTGCAATAAAGACAAGTGATATTACAGTGCTAGACATCACATTATCAAGTTGACTTCGCTACTGGTCAATATATTGATTTTGTGAACAGTGAAGATTTTGATAAAATCACTTGTAGCAGTTATAATTTATAACTTCTGTACGTTGGAGACCTGACTGAAAAAATAGTGCATATTCCAAAGAAATATGACATTGAGGAAACTTCTAAAAAATCCGAGAATTCTAACTGTCAATTTATCACAATTCAGGGATCAAAATTTCAACCTGTCTTTGACAGGTAGACAAAATATTTATTTTATATAGAGTTTGACATGTTGCTTACATGTAATATTTGCCCTGCCATACATGTAATTACAACAGACGGAATAAACATACGATGTTTGTTATGTACATGTATAAATAGATATACATGTAAATACATAAATTATAGATAAATACCAGTCTGATTTACATGTAGGTATCTGAAAAGCAATCCTAACCATCCTCTCAATGATGTCAATACAAGCCACTCTTCAATTTTGAATTTGAATGGTTCAATCAAGTTATTCTCTATTTATCACCCAGACAAGATCCAAGCGCTTAAAATTGTACAGGGTTGACTGTGGTAATCTTGAATTACGCAGGTAGCTGCTATATTCAATCCCAAAAATCCTCTTATTGATGTTACGGCACTTTCCAAGTAAAGTTAATTGGTTCAATGGTTCGATAGTTCTCGAGTTACTGGTCAGAAAAGAAATGTGTTACTGTAAGACCCAACTGCTGGCGGGTAATGCAAGATGGCTGGTGGTGGCCATCTTGGATTACACAGGTAACTGAACATCCTCATAACAGGGGTAATACACCCCTGACCGCAGTCGTAATACACCCCTGACCGCAGTCGAGTAGATAGATGAAACAGTCTACTGATGAACTTATGTTTCGATTGGTCAATTCTCGATTTGAAAAGGGGACCTTCCAAACAGTGCAGCAATGTAGGGGGGAGAGGCTAGTGAGTGACAAACAGCGGACCATACATTGTTTTAATCGCTAACCTGATGACAGAAAGGCTTTCATAACAACATGCACCTTTAGCATATCTAGAAAAATTCATTAGAAAACGGCGCTTTGATTTGCGTTCAGCGACAATGCTGTGCAGTCGACATGTGATCGCCTGACCAGCTGTCACCCCTCCACCGTCGGTAATACATGTACATCCATTGCATCACACACTATGGCAGTCCATACGCAAGAACTACATTCATGCGAAACACAAACAAAAATATAGCATAAACTCTTTAGCAGCGAAATCAGTGTAGGTTATTAATAAACAGATTTTCTGAGATATTTTGTTAATGCATTAATGAGGTTATTACAACGATAGGAGGTTTTGTATTGGCGGAGTAATCTCAACGCTGAGAGCGTGTTAACGATATTTCAATTGCGGGCAGGGAATGTAGCCAGACGATAGTCATTCAGCTGACATGCGCTATTCGGAGGTTGGTAACTGAAAAGCAATCCCAACCGTCCTCTCACCATGTCATAACACTCTCCAAGTCTGAAGTATAATAATAATAATAACTAGACATTGTTGGTACAATGACGCGGTCTTTCCCTTCTTACTGCAAATGAGTAAATACATGGTCGCAGGCCGCTTTGGTCGCGATCCTTTTTTTGTTTTGGTCGCTTTACACGCACAGACACGCTTTTTTCACATTGCTTGTTACTACCTTATAGTTTTTTATTGCGTTTTTCTTCTAACAATCTTGCCTATATTGGTAAGCGCCAGCTGATGAACACATTTTTGAGCTTCATTTGGGCCCTAGATGGCTCCTTCATCGATCCGAAAATGTTAGTACGTTGAAATGTGTTTAGAAAATTGTCCCTGGAATCCAAACAATGGCTTGAATGGAGAAAGTCAAGCTTGAGTTTTGGTCGCCTGGAGACTGCTTCTGACAGACTGTTTTTCTTCCCGACAAAATGACTCCAAATATCGATGGTCATGTGACATGAAGCAAAATTGGGCCCATATTTGGGTTTGTACCAGGAAATATGGGGTCATTGTCAACGAAAGAACTCATTGTCGGAAGTACCAGGTAACACATTAGAAGTCTGTATCTATTACGGTTCAAGAGTTATAAGGTCTTCAAAAATGAGCCAGCCCCGTCATGTAACACGACATTAATTTTATTGCCAACACGGGATGCCTCGAGTGCTACAGCCGAATCGCTATAGCGAAATTGACAGCGACCATTGAATAGATGAAATCAACAAATGACCAGAAACAGGGCGAGAGAACCATTTAGCAGCTTAATAGTTTGAGAAAATTGTTTTATTAATATCTTCAAACCCATCAAAGCTACATTCATGAAATTTCACAGGCAAATACATATATATATTCTCTCAATAACTGCGAAATATAGTGATGATTGAGTAAATAGTTTTCGTAAAATTTGAACAAAGCGTAAATTTTACAAATTGCTAATTATGTTCTATTCTTTCTGGTATAACTTGGTGGCTTCTGATGTTTTTCTGTTACGTCATATGATGACATAGATTCATGTGCAAATTTCAACTTGAAATTCCCAACAGTTTTCGAGTTATAACCCTGTAGTCGCAAAATTGTCGTTGACCATATCTCAAGAGCCAAGGTCAAGGTCAGGTGGAAAATGCAGTGACGTCATACTTGCATCATGGCGTACAAATGTACCAAATTACAGATTCCTGTATGTTGTAGTTTTTGAGAAAAACGCGAAAAATGTTTTTTACATTGTGCGATATTCAAGGTCAGGGTCACATCCGATCGTTTTATAAGTAGCACCGAAAGAAAGACAATATTGTGCTTACTATTGTGTCATTGTTTCTTACCTGTCAGCCTGTTACTTTCTCAGTAAATGGAAGCCGTATTTTCGATATTTGGATGCTCATCACTTCAAAGATCAAGGTCAAGGCCGAGTTCTGATACAAGTGCTGACCTTCTGACGTCAGGTAGGTCACGTGACCTTATTTTCAGACTGATCGCATTGGCCGTTCAAGATTTGACCACCAAACTTTGCACTCATATAGCGACGCTTCTGGAGGTCAAAGGTCAAATTTAAGGTCACATACGTTTTGGTCATTAAAGTGTTCATTAATGTTACAAGAATCAATGCCGTATCTTATTTCCTTCTAAAATGACGTATTTTGAAAATCATCAAAGGGGAGATAACTACTGTTTCTTATTACGTAACAATTCGAAAATATAACTACAGCATGGCCATATATAAGACTTATCAACCATCTACTTTCATTCAGATATGTTCTTTATTTTTGGCTGCATGTACACAGACGACACGAAAAACAGCACCAGGGGAGAGAACTCTAAAACCGCTTCCGTGACCTACTTATTTTATTGGTTATTTTGTTGGTGTATCTGCAAACTTTCACATTTCAAATTTTAGCTGCATGGCCTTATGCGTTTGGTCAATATTCGCAAAATGGTGTTTTTATCAAAAAAGCCCATAGCTCAATAGGTCAAGGTCAAGGTCAAAATTGAACACCTGTACCAGAAACTTCAGCCCGGTATTTACAAATGTCCCAAATATCTAAGCTGTATATCAAGCCGTTTAGCCGCTATTGCAAAAGTGGAATAATAATAATAATAATAATAATAAGAATAATAAGAATAATAATAATCCGTAGAATAACAAAAGGTCTATCCATTGGAAATGGAAAGACCTAACTAGAGCATAGTCTGAGGGATGCACACATTTGATCAAAATGATCAGTAAGGCTGCTTACAAGATACCCCCCGTAAGGGCATAGATACATGGGGGTGGTTAACATTTCACGAGTAAGCTGAATGGGATTGTGGCAGTGGAAATCATCAGTAAGCATGCTTACAAGATACCCCCCGGATGCACATTTGATAGGAATTGACGAGTATTTGTAGAGGAATATAAGTATACATGTTATGAGTGGCGGCACAGTATGTAACTATAGTTGACAATGAGACCTCGCTCGGTTGGAGTGCGGTTAACGGATTGTCTATGCATGTGTCGTGACGATACTCAGATGAGTTTAATGGATTGTTCAGAAAATTGATGTTAATAATGATTGTTGAGAATGGGGTTATGCAGGCATATTGTGTTTTACCTAACTGTTGTTACCACTAGAACCGTGTAGACTTGAAATGGGCTGTTGCAACAGATAGGCGAATTACTGTCATCTGGATAACCATATTGAAGAGGAAAAGGAAGTAAATGGGAAGTGAAATATTAAACTTACTACCTGTAGACGCATATGCAACATCCTGAGCTAGGTCTCATGGTATGGCAGCTACATACAAAATTTGAGAAGAATCTAATCAGCCGTTGTCAAGTTATGCTCCAGAAATGGAATGTTACGGACCAACTGAGAAAATTCTGCCCATAGGTGGTGCCACCTGTAGACGCACATGCGCCAAACGCAATCCCAAGCAAGGTCTCATGGTAAGGTAGCTACATACCAAATCTGAGAGGAATCCAATTAGCTGTTGTCAAGTTATGCTCCGGAAACGAAATGTTACGGACCGACAAGAAAAAGTTTTGACCCTAGGTGGCGCCACCTGTAGATGCACATGCGCCAAACGCAATCCCAAGCGAGGTCTCATGGTAAGGTAGCTACATACCAAATTTGAGAGGAATCCAAGTAGCGGTTGTCAAGTTATGCTCCGGAAACGAAATGTTACGAACTGACTTGAGAAACTTTTGACCCTAGGTGGCGCCACCTGTAGACGCACATGCGCCAAACGCAATCCCAAGCGAGGTCTCATGGTATGGCAGCTGCATACCAAATTTGAAAGGAATCCAAGTAGCGGTTGTCAAGTTATGCTCCGGAAACGAAATGTTACGGACTGACATGAGAAACTTTTGACCATAGGTGGCGCCACCTGTAGACGCACATGCGCCAAACGCAATCCCAAGCGAGGTCTCATGGTAAGGTAGCTACATACCAAATTTGAGAGGAATCCAAGTAGCGGTTGTCAAGTTATGCTCCGGAAACGAAATGTTACGGAATGACCCTAGGTGGCGCCACCTGTAGACGCACATGCGCCAAACGCAATCCCAAGCAAGGTCTCATGGTATGGTAGCTGCATACCAAATTTGAGAGGAATCCAACTGGCGGTTGTCAAGTTATGCTCCGGAAACGAAATGTTACGAACTGACTTGAGAAACTTTTGACCCTAGGTGGCGCCACCTGTAGATGCACATGCGCCAAACGCAATCCCAAGCGAGGTCTCATGGTATGGCAGCTGCATACCAAATCTGAAAGGAATCCAAGTAGCGGTTGTCAAGTTATGCTCCGGAAACGAAATGTTACGGACTGACATGAGAAACTTTTGACCATAGGTGGCGCCACCTGTAGACGCACATGCGCCAAACGCAATCCCAAGCGAGGTCTCATGGTAAGGTAGCTACATACCAAATTTGAGAGGAATCCCAAGTAGCGGTTGTCAAGTTATGCTCCGGAAACGAAATGTTACGGAATGACCCTAGGTGGCGCCACCTGTAGACGCACATGCACCAAACGCAATCCCAAGCAAGGTCTCATGGTATGGTAGCTGCATACCAAATTTGAGAGGAATCCAACTGGCGGTTGTCAAGTTATGCTCCGGAAACGAAATGTTACGGACGGACGTACGGACGGACGGACAAGCTGAAACCAGTATACGCCCCCTACACTACGTGTCGGGGGGTATAATAATAGCTTTATTTAAAAGAGGATGGCATTTCACACACATGAATGGTGATTTTCAAATGGTCCTCTGGTGAATTAAAACATTAAAAACAATGATTATGGATATATACAGATGAAAGGCATAAAAATATATAGTGTGTAAATAGATATATACAGATGAAAGGCATAAAAATATATAATGTGTAAATAGATATATCTAGACCGTGACATTGGACGGGGCATTAAAACTTTACAAACATTGATTGTGGATATTTACAGATGAAAGAAATAAAAACTTACACTGTGTAAATAAGTATAACTAGACACATTGGACAGGGATTCAGTGAGCTACATTAACTCGCCTGCCTGTTGGAATTTACGTGTCCAGATAGAAAGGATTTGTATATATATGTGATGTTAAATTTTTCCTGTATTTTATTCTGAATGTATGTTTTGTTTTTGAATTTCTAATTTCAGTATTTAATTCATTCCAAAGTTTACTTGCCGAATATTTGAATGTCCATTTTCCTTTTTCAGTGTTAGTTTTGTGAAGATACAAATCATTTCTACTGGCACTTCTTGTGGTTCTAGCATGAACACATTGTACTGTGGTTACCATTTCCTGCATGTAGTTAGGGGTGTATCCATTCAATATGTCCCAAATATAACAACACTTGGCAAACTTTATTTGCTCATCAAATGGAATCCAATTCAAGTGTTTGAATAATTCAACTGAGCTTATGTCTGTGGAGCATTTAATTGTCCTCCCAAAACGTTTCATCAACTTATGGATCCGGATTTGTTGATATTTGGCACAATCACCCCAAACTATTAGACTACTAGACTATTATAATACGCTACACGTGCTGTTACAGGTAGCAAAAATTTAATTTTATTCATTAGAAATAATTTACTTTTCAGCTTTTTACAAAGTTGATTAACATGGTTATTCCAGTTTAAATTGCTATCAAAATGAACCCCAAGCAGTTTGTGAGATTCGACCTGGGTCACTGGAACATTGTCAATTTTGATAACGAAAACATTCTTTGTTTTGTTTATATTTGGTACTACTAGCCAGTAGCATGCATTCCGTTTTTTGAGAGTTCAATACCATTTTATTCTCCCGGACCCAGTTCGATACAGGTATCACTGCTGAATTTAACTTGTTACACAAACCAGCGACATCAATCGGTTCAGTAGTTCTCGAGTTATGGCAAGAAATGTTTAACGTAAAGATGGATGCCCGGTGTTTCTAAAGCCCTTCCCCTACTTGGCGGGGTCAAAATAAAACCTGCCAAACCCATTATAACAGGTTCAAAAAGGGCCTGAATCAGGCCATAAATACATCATGTATTAATGTATAAATTGTAGTCTATTGAGTGTACATACATGTACATGTACATCATCGATAAACTATCAGATTACAATAATACTACCAGGGCCTGATCCAGGCCGTTTTTGAACCCGTTATAACGGGTTTGGGCGCCATGAATTTGGGCGCCCAAATGAGAAAAAAAAAAAAAAATGTTGTTAGCAAATTCCCTCTGAACAGGCTGAAACCTATATTAATGCAATTACTATTGCCAAATATTAAGTTATCAGGCTGTATTTAGACCATTCAATACTCCCACAGCTTCCATGGGCTTCGACAGTCCCACATCGCGGCCTATTTCACTATAACTTATCACACTCTGCGCCAGGTAAGGGTGCCCAAACTAAAAGTCTAGATCAGGCCCTGACTACAGTAATCAGTATACTGTAATTTGACTAAATGCACAGTTATATTGAAGAGCCTGCAGTAAAAACTAACATTTCAGGTAAATACTTCAGGGTTGTGTGTAGATCACAACAGTTAACTACAGTAAACTTATTCTGATATTAGTTTGCAGTTACTGCAGTATGGATGATGGATACTTCAGTGAGTAGTGACGCTATCTATATTATGTATTGCAGTATGTGCCCAGTGGATTTGCCTTTGTATATAATCAAAGGGTGAGTGTTGCTATGTGAAACTGTCAATTATTTCTACAACTATATAGCTCACTGGTAATATTTTTCACTGGGGTTTGCAGGTTTGGGGGGGACAGCCCCTCTCCCCCACCCTACCTCCCTCCTTCCCTATAGGCCAATAATCAATTTGTGGGAATAGCAGATGTAATAGGTGTCCCATGATAGAGGACATCTAGTGAAAATTGTGATTCCAAGAATTCCACTGGCTTCCTCCCATGCCTCCAGAACATGTAGAATTCCACTGGAATTCAGTTGATCTCACTGGAATGTGTCAGTCCTGTTTGTGGAAATCCACTGAAATGATTGGTTCTTGATATCACAGTTTTAAGAACAAGCATCATTCTCACCCCTGAATAACCTAAATACATTATACCTCATGCACACCAGATAGTTTATTGATGTATTCGCATGTACGTCATAGATTAAGACTACAATTTACATTATAAATAATTATACATTATGTATTTATATTTATTTATACATTACAAACAATTATATGTTCTTGGCCATATGGTGTAATTACATGCTGCAAGGCAAATATGTTGCTGTTGGCACCAATGTGACTGTCTCTAGTTTTGAAGAAAGAGATAAACCAATGTCGCACTTCTGATAATTATTAGTTAGACTATATAAATCTGGATACACAATGTACAATGGGATTTAATTTTCATCAAGGTTGAAGGTAGGCAGCTATCATCCATACAGAATCTCCCCATAATGTAAATAACTTGCGAACACAGTGAACTCAGATCAGGCCTTGCATGCGAGGTGAGCAATTGCTCACGCTCACCTATAACCAAGGCTCGAAATGATGCCCTGCGAATGACTAAAAGCAGGCCACAATTCTGGTAAATCGCAGGCCAACCTTAAAAGACCTGAGCTAAAGAAAAATAAGGAAAAAAAATGACGGCCATTAAAATCCCTAAGAATTATTGGTGTCGATATTTAAACCTGTGGTTAATTACATATCATTTAGCGTAGTTTCAAACGAAAAATGATAATTTGGCTCAGCAAACCTGAGTTCTCACTTCGCAAGCAACAAAACTTCAGGTTGCAACAACAGATAACTCGTTCTCGCGTAAAAGTTATGCCCCTTTGCGCATGGCACATACCCACCACGACAATCAAGTTGCACTTCCATTAAAATGAATTTAGCTGGTCATTCTAAATTATAGCACAGGGCTAAGTAGAACTGTTTTGTCAGAGATTTTTTGAAAATTTAAAATTAATTTTTTTTAAATTTTAAAATTTTAATTTTTTTAAATTTTAAAATTTTAATTTTTTTGAACATCTTGGAAACACTAAATTATTATATAGCTTACTGTAATACTCATACATGGTCATATTTTAAAGCGTGAGCCCGTGTTTGCCAAGCATGGAAAATTACATTATATAGTATTGTATATACCCTAGATACATAGACCAGGTCAATAACATGGCCTCGAAAATGACGCTGAGAGAAAAAAACACCTTCTTTTAGATCGGTCTAGCGATCGAACCAGCGCAGGAAATGTGCCAAAGTTGTATGCCCTTGAACGAGGACATCCTAGAGCTTATGTCGACGTGTCATTATCCCAACAACTGTTACTAATTATCACTGTACACCCAGATGAAGTTCGATGTTACGATAAATTTTCTTTAGTCGGACAAGATCGTGGCCAGAAATTGTCAGTGTAAACCTCACTGAACAGGCAGTCTTGGCCAGTCGTCTCTTCCATCACCGCATAAATTGGTCTGTTTTTTTTAAGCATGGTGTCAATACATAACGTACCTGTGCTGACATTACTCCATGACATCGCCCTATGGTAAATCCATGCGTATTTTCTAGCGGCACAGGAAGTGAAAGTATCACATCTCCGATCCCAGAATGCAGTGCGTTTAACATGGGGTTGTTGTTGTAAATTTGTAACCGTGAAAAGGAGTATACAAGAAAACAACGCATGGATTTACCATAGGGCGATGTCATGGAGTAAAAGATATATATCATTAAAGATTTTGCATAAATTAAAGATGGCCGCCAAGATTCCCACCGAATCAGGGAAACTGGTTTGGTCATTCCTTTGCAGTTTCTTGATGCATCGATGATCTATACTAAATTTCACACTGAACAGTGAAATGGTACCCGAGATACACAAGATTAATGGTTTCGCATAAATTAAATATGGCCGCCAAAGTTTCCAACCAATCAGGTCCAGATTCAATAGGGTTCTAGGTCATGAGCATATAGATGTGCAGTGCAAGTTTGGTGTGCCTAGGGTAAGTCGTTCTAAAGATATCTTGGTAACGAGAAAGCTGTGATGATTTCGCATAAATTAAAGATGGCCACCAAAATTTCCAACCAATCATGCCCAGATTCAATAGGGTTCTGGGGCACGAGCATATGGATGTGCAATGCAAGTTTGGTGTGCCTAGGGTAAGTCGTTCTAAAGATATCTTGGTAACGAGAAAGGTGTGACGGACAGACGTACATGACGACGACAATACCCTTCGGCCAAATTTTGGCCGAGGGGTAAAAAAATGGCAGTTCATCAGAAATTCCATGATTTGAGCACTGGCTGTCTGATTGCTTACCTAAAACGAGAGCAGTTGACTCTTCGCCAGCAATTTCCCCATGGAAAGGCCTGGAGATTCTGTATCGATGACATCTGCCTACCCTGATGACATTTTATCTCTCTTTTTTAACAAGGACCATTTCCACTGGGTGTCAGTCATTTATGTCAGCTAATAGTCTAGCCTAACAATTTGAAGCAGCAAAAAATCACTTGCAATGACTTTATATCTGATCAATGGCACTATATTCATGCATGAATTTTCAAGATGAAGTCTTATTTCCAAATAGCTTTAAGCTTTCATTATGTATGTGAAGGACTATTTACTGAGAATTGTGATAATTTTTATATCCTGGTTTGTGCGGTTTCAGTGAAAGAGAAAATGCATTGATAATTAACACGTTCATAAATGCATTTCGATCGGAGTGAATGCATTTGATCAGAGAAATGGGTTCTGATAATCAAAATACTTATGACATCGTAACTAGTGATATTGCAGTGCTTCATTTCCTATAATCGTTTATAACCCATTTGTAACATGTATGTTTACATTTGGTTCCATTCACGTTTCGTAACGTCAAAAAACATGTAAACGAAAACCAGAGGGGTCCATGTCCCCTGCCGTCGATACCATTGACTGTAGGGCAACATGAAAGGTTAATATAAAAGATTGTATTTGAAATTGTACATTATATATGGAAAATTTTGTATGAGTAATTTGGGTGATTCAAACATTTGTTATATTTTCTGAGAATTGAAAAGAAATTATTTCACAGCTATAGTTTACGTCAGTTTTGATGATGAAACAGAGTCGAAATACGAGATAGTTTAGTTCTGAAACGTAACAGTGTGAAATATATGTGTGATATTTGTACATGTAGATCATGTCATGAAGATTGCCAAAAACAAGCAATATGCTATGCAGCAATTATTGCTACTCTTATACCGAATGATTTGCCCAAGTCAACTATTAGTCAAGTTTGATGTCAGTTGATGAAAGCGTTCTTCAGTTATTGCAATCACAGGTTTAGAATGGCCAAATCCGGAGTCACGGCCATGGTGGCCATAATGGATTATGCAGGTTGGCGAAATACAATCCCAGCCATCCTCTTACTCGATCATACCAAATCACTGGGCAAGTTTGATCTCAGTCAGTAAAATCGTTATTTAGTTATCAATGCCAGTGACGAGCTTACTTCAATAGCATGGATGCCGAAAAACAATCCCAGCCATCATCTCACTCATATCAAACCACTGTACAATTAGTCAATTAGTCAATTGGACAAATTGTAGTTTTAGTTATTGCAGTGACAAGCTTATTTAGCATGGCAGCCGTATTGGGTTACATAGGTTGCCAAAAAGCAATCCTAGCCATCATCTTCCTCATATCAAACCATGCACTGTTGAAGTTTGATGTCAATTGGACAAATTGGTTTTAGTGAGTTGCAGTCAAAAGCTGATGTAGCATGGTTGAATATGGGTCACGGCCATGGTGGCCATATTGGATTATGCAGGTTGCTAAAAACAATCCCAGCCATACTTTCACTCAAACCAACCCACTGTCCAAGTTTGATGTGAATCATAACAAGAGTTCAATTGAACCCAAAATACGCCCGTAAAAAATACAGTCGATAAACAACATTTTTATCTCCTGAATGTTGTTATAGACAAAGGTTAACCATACAAATGAACCTTCCTGGACTGTATGTTGTTCGTATTGTTGCATTTGTCATAATACTGTACATGTGTGAGCCATCATTGTTGTATAAGTGGTGTAGGCAGGTTTGGAAGTCAGATCGGGGAGAGGGGGGTATGCATCAGTAACTTTAAAACAAGATTTGTGTTACTATAAGCTGCAAAAGTAAGCTCATCAGCCTGATGAATGGGGCCAAACTAGCAGTAGGTGCCAAGTATTTCAGACTAAAATCAAGAGGAGTATCTGAAGAAAACATCAAATCAGCTCAAAAACAGTTTGTGCACATCTACAATGTACACATGGTACCGATCATATGTACCAAATTTCAAAGAATCCATAGAAAAGTCTGAGACGAGTTGTGTTCACGAGGACAGTAGGTGGCAAATAAAAGATTTCAGACCAAAATCATGGGGAGTAACTTTTCAACTTGAAAAAAGTTTGTGCACATGTGCACTTGGCACCAATCATGTGTACCTAATTTCAAAAGAATGCAATGAAACCCCTCGGATGAGTTTCGTTCAGGACTGTAGGTGCCAAATAAAAGGATTCCAGGCTAAAATCAAGGGGGGTAACTCAAGAAAAAGTCGAATTGGTTCGAAAAAAGTTCATGCGCATCTACACATGATACTGATCATGTGTACCAAATTTCGGAAGAATCCATTTGAAAACTCTGGGACGAGTTGCATTCACGACGAAGACAGTAGCTGAGTAGGTGCTAAATACAAGGATTTCAGACTAAAATCAAGGGAGTAACTCAAGAAAATGTTGAATCGGGTCGAAAAAACATGACACCGATCATGTGTACCGAATTTCAGAAGAATCCATTGAAAACTCTGGGACGAGTTGCATTGATGAAGACAGTAGATGCCAAATACAAGGATTTCAGACCAAAATCAAGGGGAGTAACTCAAGAAAACATCGAATCGGACCGAAAAAAGTTCATGCACATCTACACATGGTACCGATCATGTGTACCAAATTTCAGAAGAATCCATTGAAAACTCTGGGACGAGTTGCGTTGACGAAGACAGTAGGTGCCAAATACAAGGATTTCATACCAAAATCAAGGGGAATAACTCAAGAAAACATCGAATCGGACCGAAAAAAGTTCATGCACATCTACACATGGTACCGATCATGTGTACCAAATTTCAGAAGAATCCATTGAAAACTCTGGGACGAGTTGCGTTGACGAAGACAGTAGGTGCAAAATACAAGGATTTCAGACCAAAATCAAGGGGAGCAACTCAAGAAAACGTTGAATCGGGCCGAAAAAAGTTCGCGCACATTTACACATGGTGCCGATCATGTGTACCAAATTTCAGAAGAATCCATTGAAAACTCTGGTATGAGTTGCGTTGACGAAGACAGTAGGTGCAAAATACAAGGATTTCAGACCAAAATCAAGAGGAGTAACTCAAGAAAACGTCGAATCGGGCCGAAAAAAGTTCGCCCACATTTACACATGGTGCTGATCACGTGTACCAAATTTCAGAAGAATCCATTGAAAACTCTGGGACGAGTTGCGTTGACGAAGACAGTAGGTGCCAAATACAAGGATTTCAGACCAAAATCAAGGGGAGTAACTCAAGAAAACGTTGAATCGGGCCGAAAAATGTTCATGCACATCTACACATGGTACCGATCACGTGGACCAAATATCAAAAGAATCCACTGAAAACTCTAGGACGAGTTGCGTTGACGAGAAAAAGTTAACGGACGGACGGACGGACGGACGGACGTACGGACGGACGGACGACGCCATACCATAATACGTCCCGTCAAATTTGACGGGCGTATAAAAATCAGTTTTGAGTTATTGCAGTCACAAGCTATATGTACATGTAGCATTCATGACTGAATACGGGTCAAGGCAATGGCGACCATACTGAATTATGCAGGTTGCCGAAAAACAATCCAGCTATCCTCCCACACATAGCAACCCACTGTCCAAGTTTGATGTCAAATGGACAAATCGTTTTTGAGTTATTGCAGTCACAAGCTCAAGTAGCATGACAAAGGCCGCAGCCATACATGTATATCGGATTATGCAGGTTGCCAAAAAACAATCCCAGCCATCTTCTCACTCATTCCAACCCACTGTCCAAGTTGATGTCAATCGGAAAACTAGTGATTGAGTTATTGCAGTCACAAGGAAAGTGTGATGAGGGAATGACGGAATGACGTAATATGACAGACGGAACAAATTCACCAGCCCCCTCCAGTGGACTGTACTGTGTCCAATGGTTATTGCCACACTACATTGAAAAAACATGTATGTATAAAATCATTTCGGCGAAAATGTAAGATCTTCTTTCCAGTGTACATGTAGGAGGACAGGACCGGCGTCCCCCCCCCCCCCCACGTATATCCTTTAACTGATATAACACTAAAATGTAGAAAGGGGACAGATGGGAGAGGACTGAGGTGGTGCAGTGAGATGAGCCTTTCACTGTGTTCACACCAGTTCCGAAAATGCCTTTCAAAGAGCAAAGGTTACATATACATGTAAGTTACTTCTCCCTTTTGGTATTCCAGACTGAATCAATTTTGTGGGCAAGATAGATCTATCCTAGATGGACAGCCCAGTGTTCGCACTTTCTCTGTTAGACGACCATCCAGTGCCATTGTCTGTACCAGATAATCTATTGCGGATGTTTTTGCCACTATTGTGGATTCAGATTTTCTTCCAGTACCGTACCATACTTTATCTACTTCATACTCTGAATATACAATCTCCTATACATGTACATGTACTTTCTGTGTTAATTTTGGGGCAATGATGACATTGGCCCGCCAATATTTTTAAATATGCAGACTTGCTGCCAGGACATCAAAGGTGAACCGAAAAGCTTTCCAATGTTCTGTTAAAATGTCATAAAACAAGAACTTCTATAGTTGTTACAAATATGTGTGGTAATATAGTTCTGTGGGTTATTGTTTTATTTTGGGTATATGAGAAGTCAAAACTTATACCACCAGAAAACGAGAGCCAGAACTTTTAAAAACGTCATCGCTTGCCTCCCGTTGTTTTTGGAACATAATGACGTTATACTGGTCCTCGCTCATTCATCCGACGTAGCATGACGTCACATTTAAATAAAACTTGAATGAAGGAGACCGCTATAACGTCATAACGTTCTACAAACCAAGAGAGACAAGCGATGCAAGTTTTCAAGACGGATTTATAACAGGATAACTTAAATATTGTTATTAGTACAATTTTGCAAAATATATTTGCCCCAAAAACGTATAAAAATTATGTCACATATAAGACAAGATGTATATAAGCAACATTTTAGATAAAATTAAAGCTTTGCAGTTCACCTTTAACTAAATAACACTTGAATCAGCTCTCTATTCTTGGTTTTCACATCATAGTGAGATCTACATATACATGTATGGAAACAAAGAATTTTTGGGATATTATGCAATAAAATTGTACATGTACATGTTATTACGAGTTCATAAACTGTGAGGCTTTTTCATTATTTCTTGTGCAAAGAAATCGGCTCCGATAAACGTCCTCAATAGATCATCTCATACAAACAATGGGTGCATGCATCCTGCTACACAATGTACATTTATGTTTGATTGATCAGAGCGTTAAATAGATCAAACGAACTCCACCCCCAACCCGCTCACCCTCAGACAAGGGTTGGCCTGCATTACCTGGGGATTCACAACCAGTTTATGCCTTGGTGGGGGATGCTTTCATACGTTTTCAGCTCCATACCAGGACAAGTCTGATATATCTCAATGAAAGAAATGTAATTGGTTGAGATTTTAGGTGGAGATTCACATCAATATTTTACTGTGCGGGAGCTTGGATGGGGTTTATATTTAGATAACTTTTTATTATCTAGAGTTGGGAAATTAATGTAGCTCTGCTGAGGTACACTGCAATAGTTTACAATGGGGTGGGGGCGGCATTATAGCATTTTGATGGCTCCTATGTAGTATTAAAGTCCCCACTAAACCCCGAGGTGGAAGGTGGGGAGGGGGAGGTCACATGAGTCCAGCCTTAACAGATGGCACAGTACAAAATTGTCTTTAGCATTGTGACATTGTGTATCAGAATGTTGGAAACTGGAACTGCATATCCTTCTTCAAAATGAGGGCAATGATTTGGTGTAAGACTCGGGGAAATATAACTGACAAAGGATCTGCTGCAAGTTGTATTGTCAGTCTTTTGTCAAGGATATTACCTTTTCAATGGGAGGTCTTACACCAAAGCCTTGCCAAAATGAGGCCAAAGCTCGTGGAAATCAGCCAGATGTATCATGCAATTAAGGCAAATAATATACTGTAGTGTTACATGTAAAGGAAGAAAACAAAACGATATGTACCTTCAGGTCAAGCATGTCACCAATGAAAGCAGTCAAGTCTTCCCTCCGCCGCTAGTCCAGGACTGACTGGTCAATATGGCTAGAAAATTGACCGTTTATACTGTTACGTTGTCCACAGGCATTCAACTGTCAACTGAGCATCACATGTGTCTTGATCTCAGAAGGCAAGATGGATACAGTCGAGCGAGACGTCCCAACATTTATCTTTGATTCTTTCACTCAACCACATGTATCATGGTGCGTAATCAAGAGCGGCCTGTAGAAGTATCACAGACGTCTGATTAATTTCACCACAACTGATCGATTCGATGCCCAAGACCGTTAAAATTGAATACATGTGGCAGGAGAAATACTTGCAGCGCGTGCTTCTATGACAGTCAGCGCATCATGTCGTGGGAGAAGTTCCGTCGAGCATAATACAAGGCTTTAGATTTGGAGCTAACTGGATACATGCATTTGTAATGGGTAGTATACCGATGAGAGCATGTGCATAAATTCAGCCAGCACCTGTCAGCTTTTCTCAGCTACACACCAAGATATTGATTTTTGTCAGACCATAATTGCCGAATAGTCCAAATGGGCAGCTGGCCCTCCTACACGTACAGGACTAACGTTGTGGGAGAGGGAGAAGATCCAATAATTAGTTTAATCAAATTATCAAATCAGCTGTGTGAGGGAGAGACACAGATTACTAGTAAGAGAGAGATATGAAATGTGGAATTGTGTTGCTATCACTTTTTGATAAACTCGATAAGTTGGAGGATTTGATCCAGCCCAATCAAGAAAATTAGCCCTTGATTTTAGATACATACATGAACACAATAATCGACATGATATGTGGATTTTGATAAAGCATTCATCATTGCCCATTATAAGCTGCTATAATTACCTAGAGCTGTGTGCCTATACATATAGTGCAGACCCGTGGGATCTGGATGGGTCTGTCCATCTGTCAGTCAGTTTAGATCAATCATATCAATACGAGCATGTTATACAACCTCAGTCGCTCGAATTTGTAGAATCTGCCAGATGCATCGAGAGTGATCACTCCATGCAATATGACTCTACATTGCCTTCCATGTTTCCAGGAGAGGGATAAATCTCTCCTCGAGAAAAAGTTGGTCGAGTGATGGAGAGCAAATGTTATCACTCTCCTTAAAATTGAAGGACTGTGGACCAATCTTGGGGTTTTATTTCGTTTCGCTATTGTTTTTTGTTTTTTTTTTGTGGGGGGACGAGGTGGGGGGGGGGGAGGGTATTCGTATAAAAAATACAGTAGTCTTTGGGCTTGAATATTTGGCCTATCATTTTTCATTTATCGGTGTCAATGTCCCTGGATATGGCCATCATGGCCATGATTTAGTGTGTTCAATTTATCTGAATGCTTCATCGTTCTGTAAACATGTATTTTATAGCACCAACTTGAAGAATGGGCCAGAATCTCCCAACATATATGTTGGGCCAGGTTACCAGTTTCAAAAATAGGTGGGTAGTTATGTCAGTAGTTATTTCAGCATTTTTTTTTTGTGTTTTTTTTTCGTATTAATAATTTTGGAGGCCGACGTACATGTGTATTATAAAAGGATTTGAAAATGATAATAATAGATATTGGGTTACCCTGGTCCAAATTGGAATGTGACAACGGTCAGATCGACTGAGCCGACCAATCGCGTCAAGACAATAAACGGTTCCTTCATGGAAGAATTAGGTCACCCATTGCATTGATGGATATCCAGCGGATCTATTACTTTAGACCCACTATAGCGAAGCGATATTTGGGTCTTATTTTAATCTTAAACCCTATTCACTCACTCCCTCACTTATTTCAATCAGACTGGCCAATAATCAAGTACATTGTATAGGCAGATTGACTGGTGCTAGTAGCTACTTTGATGTTCAAACAATTTTGTTGAAAATTTGTAGTACGGTAGACCACTACTGGAAGCAGGGAACTCAAAATTTCAAATTAAATAGAAATAAACAAAAAAAATTAATTGGAACCCGAGTCCTAAAACATTTTAGGTAGGTAATTACCTCAAACACAGACGTTTTTATGCATGGCCTCCATTTTTTCACAACACATGTAACATTTTTTGCTGAAGACAGGGTACATGTATCTCATTCCTATCTTAAACGTCATGGCCACTATGTTAAATTTCAAGAATTTAGGAGAATCAGTCTATGATTGGGTATCTGAAAGATGCATAGATTCCCACATGTAGCTAGCCAAAAGCTTGGTTGTGGTTGAGTCCATGACCCCACAACTTTGAACAATATTCCAATATTCCTTAAGTTCTGTGGAAAGAAACACCAAGAGATCGGCATGACGTAGGCTGGCACATTCAGCAATCCATATTTAATAAGACAAACGGCAGCCCATACGCAGAACCATGCATAATTCATCAAGGCTCCCCGTGGACATGCGAGATAATTTAATAGGCACCATCACCCTGGCATGGCCAGACTATTGTAGACTTGTCCGATCTCCCGAGCACATACCATAAATCTATGAACAATAGGTGACAATCGGATTACCCCACTGTCCGTAGCATTTGTCAGTGCCAGAAATGGTGAACTGCTGCAGAGCCAATTTGTCTGAAATCCCAAGGTCTAAATCCCATGATCTCTATGTATGATCAAATTTGAGGTTAATACATATAACTCTATCTGTCCATGTACTACCTAAGGCTTACATTACCAAATCATTTATAATCCATACATGGATTTCGTGCTCTCCTAAAAGTAAATTTGAGGAGTGCAGTCTTTTTCTCACCTACATGTAAATCCTCTCATACTTTGTATTAACCCTACCAGGCCTAGGGGGAGGGGGGTCATTATGATGGTCCCCCACCCCCTGCTCCCCCACCAAACATGCCAAACTATCTGACAAAAACTTCAGAGCAGACAATCCATGACTCCGTTATGTCATATTGGGGCCATTTTGGGCCTATTTGCAATTGACCCCAATATGATATAAGCTACAAAGTCACGGAGTGTCAGCTCTCAAGGTTTTTGTTGTTCCGGAGATAAGAAATTTTATGGTCCCTGCCACCCCCCCCACCTTGGCAATTGCTGAATGATGTGGCTAATTTTGAGGGTTGAGGGAGCTTCTTGAAATAAGGGCATGAGTTCTTTGAATATAATGATTTTTGTCGGTTATCCAAATAGCATACACCATGCCCAGTGTACTGTTCTGAGGAGGATGGAGAGGAACTTCCAATTGGAATGGTATGCCATTCCCTCTGTGCTATTGTATGGCAAGCCATAAGCCATTCTTCCTAGAGCACTGCATTCCAAAAACTATACCAGGAAGCTCCAACTCAGCGCACCATGTCATTCTGTTTGGAATGCCTTATATGCCAGTTCCTCCCAGCATTCGCCAATTTCAAGAAGCTCTCTTATGGGTCAATAAAATCTTTCTCATCTACCACATATGGAAATGATACAATAGAATGAAAATAATACCAGTTTCCAGGAGAGTGAAGAGCTCTCCTGAAGAAAAATGTGGGGGAGTGATCACGGAGAGTGAAAATGATCACTCTCCTTAAAACTGAGAGACTGTGATAATCGACTAATATGGGTAGATGTCATGTATGTCCATATAAGAACACTTGTCTGTGCATATAAGACTAGATTATATCAGACATTTCACATATTCGTTGCATGGAGAAATAATATAGCATTCATAGGTGGGTATCTTCTAGATTCTCCAAGATCATCCCTATGCAGGCTATAAACAAATCCGTGAATGCAGCCAATCATGAACGAATTCACTGATGACTGAGGGGTAATTATAACATTACGCCTTTTGGAGTGAACCAGTTTCAGCCATAAAATTCATTGCCATGTGACAAAAAATTCCAAAAATTTATGATATTTAAGATATAACAAATGCACAAAACAGGGAGCCTTGCCCCAGCTGCTCAGGTAAGGAACCATCTCTCATGTCTGTATTATATGAGCAGATTGTCTGGATTTTTTTTTTTTTTTCTGAGAGAGAGTGAACTTGCTTTCAAACCTGTTCATAGATTATGGGCATTAACCGATGTATATATAGATAGTGTTTTATTTCTTAAAAATGTTATAAATCATCACGTGCAGTGCGTGAGTGACTGCAGGTGAATTAGTCCAGATGTGACCATGATGTCATAATGCTATTAAATATTCAGAACAGAACACCAAATTCAATTGAAATATGTAAGATCCATGAACGACTGGGTAGCATTGATAGGATATTCGAACATACGCCTCCAGACGCCTCTGCTAATGTTATAAAGTATTGTACCGAAGTGGTGTTGATGACATAAACACCGGCTAACAACTGCAGTGCGCCGTGACGTTGTCGTCGGCTGGCGGTGATAACTATAGTGAGCGCAGTGCGAAATGTATACTTTCCCTCTAGGTTTGCAGCAAACAATGTTCGCATTGACCAGCTGGGATGACGCCCATTCAAAATTGTTTTAACAACGTGGAAGGCATACACCAACATATTTTAGCTAATTTAATAGAATTTCGTAATAAATATTCGCTGGACAGGGAATTTAATGGGAAAGACCTGAAATCGCTTCAAATTCGAGATAAATTATTGCCCATGACCTCGGCCTGCGGCCCGGGTCTAAACTGCCGGGACTCAAGCGGCCTCGGGTCTAAACTGCTGGACCTGCCAACAGGTGTTTATCTGTAAATCTGAAACCTTTCCTCGCCCTATTTCTTAATTAATTCTCCCATAAGATGGTTGAATGATGTTGTATGACATATCAAGCATATAGCATGCACCCAGTGGTTGAGCACAGTGGAATTTGGGTTCGGCACCAGAGACTATAAACAGTTAATGTAGACAATAACCATCGATAGTGGATAAACAAAAACGGCCAACAACAACATTGTTAATAAAAACGACCAACAACAACAACAACGTTGTTAATACGTTTTCCATCTTTTGCGGCATCTACCCGGGGATGCATTTTTCCATTCAATACGAGTTCACGAGCGTTTTTTTGTAATATATATTATGTGATACTCTACTCCAAGCATGATGTACCCAACCTGCTGTCTCTTAAAATATTAATATCAGCCGCATTAACAAAGAGATGATAATCATTTGATTCTTGATGATCGACGCCCTCTGACTTGTGTCGCTTTCCTGGGCTGCAGTGCAGGATCTTCAAAACCAACATATGTATGGAATACAATTTTACCTTTAGGCTCCTTTTCTTGTCAGCGCGCCCCCGAAAGATAAATATATGCTGGATGAAATCGCCAGGGGAAATATACTTGATCGTCCAGATCTTCCCGGCTGATGATGCGTCTGGTGGCGGAGGCAGATGCTGCAACCGACAACGTAAAAGCCTGCGCCTGACTAATCGATGGATTATTTCCATATCAGCGTGGAACTGGGAACTCTGCTTTCGTACCTGGGGAATAAAGGATTACGGACTTTCCTCGCGACGTTTTCCTGACATTTTTGACCAACTTATCCTGGGTGGGGCGAAATGTCCAATATGGCCGGTATCTTATACAGGGTGGGGAATGTGGAAAATGTCCAGGGGAGAGTGAGAGTCTTGGTAACCAGACGGGACAGTAAACAAATCATTTGGCAAGCTGCGTTTCAGTATTAATCGGTTATTGATATGTCGAAAACATTACACGTGGCACAAAAGATTTCAACATATGTGTGAAAGAATTACACATGTGGTATAAAAGTGCATTTATACATATGTTGAAAAGCTTTAGTCGACAAATAGCCATCTGTGCTAATGTTTATATTTTTGTATCAGGTTCGACTTTAAATAAATATTTGTATCTTGTATCTTGTATCTTAGACATTTTTATATGGAAAAGTTTCATACATATGTAAAAAATTTTTTTATACATTTAAGTGAAATAGTTAATTTATTTAACATACCAGTCAGGCACGGCGGAAGGCCATGGCCCCACACATTTTCAGCCAGAAAAAGAAAGACAAAAAGAAAGAAGAAAAAAAGCAGAGACAGATAAAAAAAAGAATGATAGAGCAAAGTAAAAACCCTGTTGTATTGAATGCAGATTTCATTTTGTAGTAATAAGCATGAGGAGCATCCTTGCTCCTTCCATCCCAATTAAGTCATGGTTCATCTGGCAAATCCAAGCCATGAAGTAGCTTGAACACCGCAACAAATATCAGCGTCACTGAAATTGGCGTCAGGCAATGTTCCATCTGCTGATTTTTCAGAGACTCCATATCTGAACTATGTGAGAGCAGGGGATTCTGTTAATAATAATAACGAATCACGAGTTAAAAATATTGTAGGCTACTCATATTGAACAGCTCGAAACGTTTCGATCAAGCCATGATCAGGCGATGTAGAATCGGCCGTACAACTCCTGGGAACATTTACTGCGTGCGAGCCAGTTCCGTGCATTCCATGCCATTTGTAGGAAGATCTCACGTTACAGCGGGACTGTAAGAAGATTTAAGATTGTAAAGATTCTTACTGATCGACTACTTTGGAAGATCTTTTGGTCGGGTGAGGAGGAATGTGATTCTCAATAAGAATCGCCTGAGTGCGTTTTCTCTAACTTAAACGATAGCTTCTTTGTTGTAAAGGGTGTAGATTCCCGAATCCCACAGCCGGTGTGTTCCGTTACGTAATCACTTGGTGAATATTATTGTACCTCTCATGAGACGGTTACGAAGTCGGCTTCCGACTCGGTGGTATATTGACATAGCTATTCTCACAAGGCAGACATTGATCTTGTCAAGAAATCAGCTAAAAACGGTGCTCGGTACAAATAGCTAGGTGGCCTTGTATTGTTGCACACACACTTGTGTCCCTTGGTCGTACACATCGCTTGCTATGTTGATACATATATATTATCACTTCTTTATCATTTTGATGTATGACTTTGTATTTATAAATGAACTATATATAGTATTTAGCTGTTGTGCGTGCATAGTCGGACACATCGCCTGGTTATCTGTTGTTCCAGTTTACGTGCCAAAATAATTTTGTCCGTACCGTCACCATGATCACCTCTCCTTCAATGGTTTGAAATTAAGAGCCATGCAAAGGCAGAGACTCTTCCATGATATGACGGATCGCTGTAAACACTTGAGCAGTGGTCAATACTCGGTCAACTCTCTCGAGGGGATCGGGAGACTTGATTTTCCAGTCGCTCACATTCACAGAGAGAGCGTCTGCAATCAGCTGTGATTTTTTGTTTTGTTTGCTGATATGTGTGACTAATTCCCTTTACCTAACTAACTCAACTACGGACATTCCGATGGACAACCAGGAAAGATTTATTACGGTGTTCTCTTTCGTTATGATTTCGAAGTGGATTTGGCCCAGTGGAAAGCACGTGCCTTGTTTCATCACTCTCCTTGGATTTTGAGGTAGGTTTGGAAAACACACACGCCTCTTCTCTCTATTTCCCGAATAACAGAAACTTCACCAGCCTGTGTGTACTAAAGGGACTTCCTCCTCCGTGTGTGAAAATAACACATGTAGTGGCTTAAAGTACATTCACACAATCGTCTCTTCACCAAGCCTAACGTGGTATGGTATGGAAGCCCACAGAGACAGGCGTGGTGTGCTGCAGCCTTGCAGTGTGTGTGTGTGTGCCTTTAATGTCGTGATGAATGGAATTGGTAGTTTAATTCCTCACTCTCTCTCTCTCTCTTGCAGCCTCCAGATTTATAGGCCATCCGAGGCTTCTGGGCAGGCTGATGCCACGCCCTGCTGCTTCCTCCCCTGAACTCAAAGTCCAAGGTCGCCTTCTGCCACACATACAAACCGGGCATCTAATTATACCGAGAGAACCAGAAGGGTAGTAAAATCAAAACAAAGTCCGTTCATTGCTGACATATTTAAACGGACAAGCCACAACTGTGCTGCTGGTTATAATAAGCATAGAGAGGAAGAACACACATACACAGAACTGCATTACGGAGGATGGCTCATAATTTGACCTGTGTTCGACTTCCAAGTAGAACACATCTGTGTTGGTGACATGATCAAAGCTTAATGAACCTTTCAATTTAAATGATATATATTTAATATTTAAATTATTCTACTTCCGAACATCCTCATGCTGGACGAGAAATATTTTTAAAAAAATGTTACGAGAAACAACAAAACAGGCAAAACAAATAGAGTTTAGACATGTGAAGATTTCTTGTTTTATTACTCGGAAATACGCTAGAATGCGTCTCCGGCCATCTAAAACCCCTAGAGCTTCCGGGGCCTGGGCGGCCCCTGGACCCTCGCATATTTGTGCTGTGATAGTGGCCCCCCCCCAATCACCAATTGCTTCCGCCGTGCCTGTGCAGAACCTTACATACGGTACCTGGTATGTATAAAACATCGTGCTTGGTTGTCTGAAATTCATCTCTTGAGAAGCTCGTGACATTGGTGAAGGAACTCTTGGACTGTCGACGTGTTTTTCATGCAATTTGAAGCGTCCGAGTGAAATTACGGCTAGTCATTGGAGCACATAAGTGCTGGTTAAAGGTCTCTTTTGGGGATCTTGTGTAATTTCACTGCAAAATCGACGCTGTTTGGGGGGGGGGGGGGGGGAAATCCCCCAGCAAAGTGTTGTTCCTTAGTTGGATTTTGGATTTTCAAAAATTGGACATCGATCGCCGTTCGAGTTGGACTGCTTTGTGGAGTGTGAAACGAATGGATTTCACAATGGGTATAGACAACAGGTGGACTGGACACATGATAAATGAACTGGGAGGAGTTGTACAACAACGCTAGAAACAAAGTGGACTGGATTGGACAATTAACATTGTATGAACATTTAGGGTCATTTAAGCTGCCTGTCCCACTCTAGCTTCTACATCTCTAATTTTTAACTGACTCATCTGGTCTTTTGTTCTTCTAGCTTTGTTTTGAGAGTAATATATATATTCGTTTGTGCATACCATAGGGCAATTCCGTTCTTGCTCTTGTATCTAATATTGTCGATATTGTATCTAATATCGCTCAAGCCAGTGCTAGGGGCCGTGTGAGATGTATCAAGTTGACCACATGAACACCTACAATGAAAGCGTATCTGAGATACAAAACATCACATGGATCATTCGGTTCTTGCGACTTGTTTAGATAAGCAGTCACACTATTGGCCTGTGGGGTAATTAATATGACTTTTTGTCGGTACGCCGGCATCCTTTTCCCCCAACTTTACATGCTGCGTTTGTTATGGCTTACCATCTGTACAAAACAGTTTGTGACTGTGGTTAGCATGGTGACTTGGA
The DNA here is from genome assembly GCA_036873755.1 of Hanleya hanleyi. Classification (NCBI taxonomy): domain Eukaryota; kingdom Metazoa; phylum Mollusca; class Polyplacophora; order Lepidopleurida; family Hanleyidae; genus Hanleya; species Hanleya hanleyi. The sequence continues at coordinate 76,160 of JAVTVY010034218.1, forward strand.
AGCGCTTGGTCGGCGTCGGGCCTCACAGATATGTGTTCTGTATGAGAACTTGCCTTCTACCTCTATATATGTTTCCGTTTGGGCCGTTTCTTCTATCTAACGGCCACACAGTTCACCACTTTCCATTAGATTACTTGATATGGCAATTCCATCTTTTCTCTTGCATATTTGTATCTAATACCGCTCACGCGTCCTGGTGATGTCGATCAAGATGGCCACATGAACAGCTGCAATAAACGCGCGACTGAGATACTAATTATCTGTCACGGTGCATATGAATGACGGACCAGACGCTTATAACAACTCATCGCATGAATGGTTCCTGTGATCTATTAGATATGCAGTCAGAGTTTTGGCATGTGATGTCATATGACTTCCTGTTAGTACGCCGGCATCTTTTCCCACCACTTTCTTATGTTGCGTTTAATTGGTACATGTATATGGTGAGATTCTGCTGGTGGACATTTCGTCCCTGAGGCTTGCGCCCTGTACACATCATTTTGATTGTAGTTTTTGACTCAGTCTTATCATGGTGGAGAATGAAGCGCTTTGTTGGCGTCGGACCTCACAGACTTGTGTTCTGTTCTAGTAATACTTTTTCCCCCGTTTGGGCCGTTTGATCTATCTTACAGTCGTATAGTTCATCACTTTTCATCAGATGGTTTGATAGGGCAATTCCATCCTTGTTCTTGGATATTTGTTCTAATACTGCTCTAATACTGGTCATGTCAATCAGATGACCGCATGAACGGCTACAATAAAAGCGTGGCTGAGATACAAATCATGACATGGATCATTTTGGTTGTTGGGACATTGTTAGATTGCGGTCAGATTATTGGACTGTGGGGTCATAGGCTATGGCTTTTTGTCATTACGCTGGAATTTTGTCCACCTGCTTGATATGTTGCGTTCAACCCTATCTGGCCTGGGCGATTTGGGACCTGTCCGGGGGAGGGGGGGACCTGTCCAACCCTCCTCCTAACCCGACCACCCTAACCACACAATACCCTTAGGTGAAGTTCTACTAGAAAATGTGAAATAAATCCAAGATTGCCGCCATGATGACGTCACAGTGACGTCATTTAAAAAAGACATTTTTGGACGAGCTTTCAGGCAGGATAGTAGTATATAGACGGCATTTCAGGTTAACTTGACCTCATTATTTGTTCCCCAGGGTAAAATTTGAGGTGGAACTTTGTCACAAAATTCGGCTCCCGACGGGTGGGCCCTAGCGAAGTGACGTCACGACAGAGCAAGAAACGATGATGGACTGGATCATGTCTGGACATGTTAGGGGATTCCTCCGCGGTGATGCGGTCATGTCTGGCGGTGACGTGGTCTGCCTCCGCGCATGCGCGGTAGACAAAGGGCATGGAAATAGACGTTTTGGGGTCTAGGTGGGCCCTTATTGGACCGATGGGGTCGAGTGAGGTATCAATGTGAAGCATATGTGAGGGGGCATCCGACTGGGTGGATGTGGGGTAGGAATATCGCCATTCTGCGCATGCACAATAGACAGCGGGTATGGAAATAGACGTTTTGGGATCTAGGTGAGCTACTAATGAGCCGATGGAGTCGTATGAGGTATCAATGTGAAGCATATGTGAGGGGGCATTCGGGTGGGCCCTAGCGAAGTGACGTCACGACAGAGCAAGAAACGATGATAGACTGGATCATGTCTGGACATGTTAGGGGATTCCTCCGCGGTGATGCGGTCAAGTCTGGCGGTGATGTGGTCTGCCTTCGCGGAGAAAAAGTAGTCCCCAAACTTCAAATACGCTGCATGGTCCGATTGGGTCGAGTGAGGTATCAAAGTGAAGCATTCGTGAAGGCACATCTGATGGGCTGGGTGTGGGGTTGAAATATTGTCATTTCGCGCATGCGCGGTAGACAAAGGGTATGGAAATAGACGTTTTGGGGTCTAGGTGGGCCTCTAATGGTCCGATTGGGTCGAGTGAGGTATCAATGTGAAGCATATGTGAGGGAGCCTCCGATGGGCTGGGTTTAGGGTTGAAATTTCGTCATTCTGCGCATGCGCGGTAGACAAAGGGCATGGAAATAGACGTTTTGGGGTCTAGGTGGGCCCTTATTGGACCGATGGGGTCGAGTGGGGTATCAATGTGAAGCATATGTGAGGGGGCATACGACTGAGTGGATGTGGGGTAGGAATATCGTCATTCTGTGCATGCGCAATAGGCAACGGGTATGGAAACAGACGTTTTGGGATCTAGGTGAGCTACTAATGAGCCGATGGAGTCGTATGAGGTATCAATGTGAAGCATATGTGAGGGGGCATTCGATTGGACTACTGTCTTGGCCGTTTTCGACATTCTGTGCATGCGCAGACAGGGAATTGTGGGAAAAGGGTGTGGAAATAGACGTTTTGCGGTCTAGGTGGGCCACTAGTGGTCCTATGGAGTCGTATGAGGTATCAATGTGAAGCAGTCGTGAGGGAGCGTCCGCCTGGGCTAGTGTGTCGTTCGTTGTCGACATTCTGCGCATGCGCAGACAGGGAATTGTGGGAAAAAGGTATGGAAATAGACGTTTTGGGATCTAGGCGAGCCACTAATGGGCCGATGGAGTCGAGTGAGGTATCAATGTGAAGCATATGTGAGGGAGCAACCGCCTGGAGTAGTGTGTCGTCCGTTTTCGACATTCTGCGCATGCGCAGACAAGGAATTGTGGGAAAAGGGTGTGGAAATAGACGTTTTGCGGTTTAGGTGGGCCACTAATGGTCCTATGGAGTCGAGTGAGGTATCAATGTGAAGCATACGTGAGGGGGCATCCGCCTGGACTAGTGTGTCGTTGGTTGTCAACATTCTGCGCATGCGCAGACAGGGAATTGTGGGAAAAGGGTATGAAAATAGACGTTTTGGGATCTAGGCGAGCCACTAATGCGCCGATGGAGTCGAGTGAGGTATCAATGTGAAGCACACGTGAGGGAGCATCCGCCTGGGCTAGTGTGTCGTTCGTTTTCGACATTCTGCGCATGCGCAGACAGGGAAATGTGGGAAAAGGGTATGGAAATAGACGTTTTGGGATCTAGGCGAGCCACTAATGGGCCGATTGAGTCGAGTGAGGTATCAATGTGAAGCATACGTGAGGGAGCATCCGCCTGGGCTAGTGTGTCGTTCGTTTTTGACATTCTGCGCATGCGCAGACAGGGAATTGTGGGAAAAGGGTATGGAAATAGACGTTTTGGGGTCTAGGTGAGCCCCTATTGATCTGATGGTGTCGTATGAGGTCTTATTTTGAAGCTCTCGTGAGGGAGCATCCGCCTGCGCATGCGCAGACAGGGAATTGTGGGAAAAGGGTATGGAAATAGACGTTTTGGGGTCTAGGTGGGCCCCTAATGATCCGATGGAGTCGAGTGAGGTATCAATGTGAAGCATACGTGAGGGAGCATCCGACTGGACTAATGTCCATTTTCAATATTCTGCGCATGCGCAGTCTGGCCGTAGTATAGAAAGCAGGCATTTTGGGGGTACGTGGGAGTGTGTTTGGGGTAGAGATGGACGACTATTGGTCCAAATGGGTCGTGGGAGATGTCAAAGTGAAGCTTTTGTGGGGTAGAGTCAGAATGGTGTGTTTTTAAGTGCAAGTCGCGTCAATCTGCGCATGCGCAATTGGGTGTAGTAAGTAAAGTGGTCATTTTGGGGCAGTGAAGGAAGGTATTTGGGGTAGAGAGGGACCACTATTTGTCCGAATGTGTCGAGGGAGGTATCACTTCGTAGTTCTCGGGGTATAGATCCCGATTTGAGGGCTGTCCACAGCATCTGTGACGTCATCGGTGACGTCAGCAGTACGAGTAGTATCGAAAGTGGCCATTTTGGGGAAGTGCAGGAAGGTGTTTGTTTTCTAGGTAGGCCACTATTGGTCCGAATGCGTCGTGGGAGGTGTCATTTTGTAGCTTTCGGGGTGTACACCCCGATTTGAGGGATGTTCGCGTCATCTGTGACATCATTGGTAGGAGTAGTAGCGAAAGTGGGCATTTTGGGGCAGTGAAGGAAGGTATTTGGTGTAGAGATGGACCATCCTTGGTCCGCCTGCGTCCTGTGGGGTGTGCATTATACCATATCTTTGCTGTATTATATCATATCTGTCTCGCATCATACCAAATCTGTGCTGTATTATACCATATCTGTCCTGTGTTATACAATATCTGTCCTGTATTATACCAAATCTGCCCTGTATTGTCATATTTGTCCTGTATTATACAATATATGTTCTGTATTATACCAATTCTGTGCTGTGTTATACAGTATCTGTCCTGTATTATATCAAATCTGTGCTGTATTATACCATATCTGTCTTGTATTGTATCATATATGTCCTGTATTATACAATATATATTCTGTATTATACAATCGCATAGCGGTTGTCATGAATAACAACAAGTTCAGCAATGTTCATACAGTTATTTATCCCCAATGTTACATCATACCCAGGCTGGGCGAGCCGCCCTGGGTATGTTTAGTATGTTCAAAGCAAAACAAATTGAAATATCAAACACCATGTTTTATTATTTAACGCACCGTCACATTAGGAACAAATGTTTACTGAGCTCAAGTCAACGATCAGCATGTAGACATATAGATTATGTACGGCATGTTATGGTATTCATCAGTGCACGGGTGACACGTTCAACCGATGGGGTGGTCGGTCAGCTTGGTCACGAAAAGCGTAACATTGGTCACCCTCTCCACGAACCATTGGGTGTTGGGGCGTTGTTGTTGGGCCCATTCCAAGGGGTCCACGGTGTCCAGTTTCTCCAGCATCGTCTCTAGCGAGGCCCGGTTAATGATGGTAAACGGTTGGTCAAACACCCGGATGTTACTGTTCGGGTAAAAGTATCGGACTTGATCTGTCTCCTTATGCTGCAGCACATAACCAAACGCCAGATTTAATTTGAAGGACGTAGCTTGGTCATTGAAGATGGCTTCCATGTAGCTGCGTAGACGGGCGAGATCGGTCAGTCGGAAATTGTAGATATCTTGAATAGGGCGATGACGGTGGAAACAGTGCCGTATCATGGGCCAATGGTGCCGATAGATGTCATTCACTGGATGGGCGTCCTGTAACAGATCGCTAGAAACATCCACTGCATCTTCCAGAAAACGTTCGATGTCGTCAGGCGTATGACTCGAAACCGTAACGCTGGGGTCCGGCTGAATATCCAGGCCCTCCTGCACTGTGGGTATAGGCGGGCTCTTCGTCATCGCATCACCAGTGGCGTTCGTCTCCCCGGGTTCATCTTCACTGGGTCTGACCTTCCGCAGCTCCTCTTTAGTGTAAAGTTGTGGCCCAAACCGTAGACGGGGCATGAATCAAACGTTGGTGCTGTCTTAACCGATTGGGTCGTTTGAAGAGTCGACCACAATCGTTACATTGTACCGTCGCACAAGTGAACATCTTGGTGGTTGACAGAGTGTCGGATGAAACGGCCAGGCCGCTTCCCTTTTATAGCACGCTAGCTGGTGGTCTATTTTTAGCACACTCAGTTCAACTACCCCAAGTCGAGGACCGAGATGCACTGGCTTACGACTGAGCTGCATTGCGCGCTCGCGTGTGTGTGTGGGGGGCAGTGAATTTTGCATCCGGGATCTTGTCAAGATCCGGGATTCCTAGTGGGTGTTTTCTCATCGTTCCTCCGCCTTCCATCCGGGTACTGTGGTTTTACATCCGTGTCCACATCTTACATCCGGGTTTTTCATGAGCCGCATTGCGCGCGTGTGCGTGTGTTTGTGTCCATCCGTGCACAATGTAGAATTACGTTCTCTCCGAAATCGTCTTCTCATCGCATCAATATGCTCAGACCCATTCAATATAAACACAACCAAGAGACATCAACAACAACAGGCACATTGCGTAATACACGTTTTATTATCCTCTCACCACCACCACCACCTGGCGTTCAGCAACGATCAGCATGTAGACATATAGAGTATGTACGGCATGTTATGGTATTCATCAGTGCATGGGTGACGCATTCAGCCGATGGGGGTGGTCGGTCAGCTTGGTAACGAAAAACGTGACATTGGTCACTCTCTCTACGACCCATTATGTGTTGGGGCGTTGTTCTTGGGCCCATTCCAAGGGATCCACGGTGTCCAGTTTCTCCAGCATCGCCTCTAGAGACGCCCGGTTAATGATGGTAAACGGTTGGTCAAATACCCGGATGTTACTGCTCGGGTAAAAATATCGGGCTTGGTCTGTGTCCTTATGCTGCAGCACATAACCAAACGCCAGATTCAACTTGAAGGCCCTAGTTTGATCGTTGAAGATGGCTTCCACGTAGCTGCGTAGACGGGCGAGGTCGGTCAGTCGGAAATTGCAGATATCTTGATTAGGGCGATGACGGTAGAAACAGTGCCGGATCATGGGCCAATGGCGCCGATAGATGTCACTCACTGGATGGTCTTCGTGTAACAGATCGCTAGGAACATTTATGGGTTCGTCCACGAAGTGTACTTTGGCCTTCACGTCGTACAAAATCTGGCCCAAGGTCTTGTCGTCGGAATTCGACTGTTAAATTAGGGTGACATCATCATCAGCCCTCGTGCGATGGGTGGGAGTTCCCACTGTCTCGATACTGGTGCCTACGGGCTCTTCTACCTGCAAACGTGGCTGCGGAACAGGGTGTCGTGTGCGTTGGTGTCGCAGCAACTGGCTGGTCAGTTTGAAAAGCCGACCGCATTCTTCGCATGGACGCTTGGGTACTTCATGGCGTGCACGCGTGTGGCGCTGTAAATGATCCGGGCGCTGAAACGACAGTGTACATATCGTACAGCTATACCGGGCGGTTCCTTCGTGCTTGGTAGCCTCATGGCGGCGCAAATCGTGCAGACGAGTGAATGATTTCGAGCACGTAGTACAAGTGAACATCTTGGTGGTTGACACAGAGTGTCGGATGAAACGCGTTACGGCCAGGCCGCTTCCCTTTTATAGCACGCTAGCTGGTGATCTATTTTTAGCACACTCAGTTAAACTACCCCAAGTCGAGGACCGAGACTGGTGAACCACGCAGTCGCATTACGCGCGCGCGTGTGTGTGTGTGTGAATGGGTAGGCTGTGGATTTTACATCCGGGATCTTGTCAACATCCGGGTTTCCAAGTGGGTTTTTCCATCGTTCCTCCGTCTTCCATCCGGGTACTGTGGTTTTACATCCGGGTTCTCACCTTACATCCGGGTTTTGGACACCTGTTGACCTCAATAATTTGCATATGACCTCTGTGAGGTCACTTTCGCATCCGTTCACGTGACCGGAACTGACCTTTGGCCCCTGCGCGGTAACAATACCGGATAAAAATTGCGCGCAGGGGCCAAGGTCGGTTCCATCACATCATTTGAAGCGGAAAGTGACCTCACAGAGTCATATGTTGTCAACAGGTGTCCCAAGCTAATGTAAGATGAGGCACCCGGATGTAAACCACGATGAAGACGGAGAAATTTGACTGGAAAAAACCCGCTTGGAAACACGGATGTTGACAGATCCCGGATGTAAATCCACAGCCCTTCCCACACACACACAGGCGCGCGTATGCAGCTCAGTCATACACCAGTACACCAGTCTCGGTCCTCGACTTGGGGTTGCAGACTAAGAGTGCTGCTCTCAGCAGCGGCATAAAAACGGCAGCAAACACCAGACTGCTGCACTGTCCAAAGCAAGACTACCTGCCGAAACATTCACTCGTCTGCACGACTTGCGCCGCCATGAGGCTACCAAGCACGAAGGAACCGCCCGGTATAGCTGTACGATATGTACACTGTCGTTTCATTTACAGCGCCACACGCGTGCACGCCATGAAGTACCCAAGCGTCCATGCGAAGAATGTGGTCGGCTTTTCAAACTGACCAGCCAGTTGCTGCGACACCAACGCACACGACACCCTGTTCCGCAGCCACGGTTGCAGGTAGAAGAGCCCGTAGGCACCAGTATCGAGACAGCGGCCCCCCCCCCCATCGCACGAGGGCTGATGATGATGTCGCCCTGATTCAACAGTCAAATTCCGACGACAAGACCTTGGGCCAGATTTTGTACGACGTGAAGAGCAAAGTACACTTCGTGGACGAACCCATAAATGTTCCTAGCGATCTGTTACACGAAGATCATCCAGTGAGCGACATCTATCGGCGCCATTGCCCCATGATCCGGCACTGCTTCTACCGTCATCGCCCTATTCAAGATATATACAATTTCCGACTGACCGACCTCGCCCGTCTACGCAGCTACGTGGAAGCCATCTTCACCGATCAAACTAGGGCCTTCAAGTTGAATCTGGCGTTTGGTTATGTGCTGCGACATAAGGACACAGACCAAGCCCGATATTTTTACCCGAGCAGTAACATCCGTGTATTTGACCAACCGTTTACCGTCATTAACCGGGCGTCTCTAGAGGCGATGCTGGAGAAACTGGACACCGTGGATCCCTTGGAATGGGCCCAACAACAACGCCCCAACACACAATGGGTCGTAGAGAGAGTGACCAATGTCACGTTTTTCGTTACCAAGCTGACCGACTACCCCCATCGGCTGAATGCGTCACCCATGCACTGATGAATACCATAACATGCCGTACATACTCTGTATGTCTACATGCTGATCGTTGCTGAACGCCAGATGGTGGTGATGGTGAGAGGATAATAAAACGTGTATTACGCAATGTGCCTGTTGTTGTTGATGTCTCTTGGTTGTGTTTATATTGAATGGGTCTGAGCATATTGATGCGATGAGAAGAAGTTTTCGGAGAGAACGTAATTCTACATTGTGCACGGATGGACACAAACACAAACACACACACACGCGCGCAATGCGGCTCATGAAAACCCCGGATGTAAGATGCGGACACGGATGTAAAACCACAGTACCCGGATGGAAGACGGAGGAACGATGGGAAAAACCCACTTGGAAACCCGGATGTTGACAAGATCCCGGATGCAAAATCCACTTCCCCCCCACACACACGCGCGCGCGCAATGCGGCTCAGTCGCACGCCAGTACATCTCGGTCCTCGACTTCGGGTAGTTGAACTGAATGTGCTAAAAATAGATCACCAGCTAGCGTGCTATAAAAGGGAAGCGGCCTGGCCGTTTCATCCGACACTCTGTCAACCACCAAGATGTTCACTTGCACAACTTGCCAGAAGCAGTTTACTCATATAGAAAGTTTACGACGTCACGAGGCCTCCACCCACAACGATGCACGGTATACTTGTATAATCTGCGCACGGTCATTCAATCGGGAGGATAATTTACTGCGCCATTAGAGGGCACTCCACGAAGGTGCGACGATACATTGTAACGATTGTGGTCGACTCTCCAAACGACCCAGTCGGTTAAGACAGCACCAACGTTTGATTCATGCCCCGTCTCTACGGTTTGGGCGACAATTTTCCACTAAAGAGGAGCCGCGAAAGGTCAGACCCAGTGAAGATGAACCTGGGGAGACGAACGCCACTGGTGATGCGATGACGAAGAGCCCGCCTATACCCACAGTCCAGGAGGGCCTGGATATCCAGCCGGACCCCAGCGTTACGGTTTCGAGTCATACGCCTGACGACATCGAACGTTTTCTGGAAGATGCAGTGGATGTTCCTAGCGATCTGTTACAGGACGCCCATCCAGTGAGTGACATCTATCGGCGCTATTGGCCCATGATACGGCACTGTTTCCACCGTCATCGCCCTATTCAAGATATCTACAATTTCCGACTGACCGATCTCGCCCGTCTACGCAGCTACATGGAAGCCATCTTCAATGACCAAGCTACGTCCTTCAAATTAAATCTGGCGTTTGGTTATGTGCTGCAGCATAACGAGACAGATCAAGTCCGATACTTTTACCCGAACAGTAACATCCGGGTATTTGACCAACCGTTTACCATCATTAACCGGGCCTCGCTAGAGACGATGCTGGAGAAACTGGACACCATGGATCCCTTGGAATGGGCCCAACAACAACGCCCCAACACCCAATGGTTCGTGGAGAGGGTGACCAATGTTACGCTTTTCGTGACCAAGCTGACCGACTACCCCATCGGTTGAACGCGTCACCCGTGCACTGATGAATACCATAACATGCCGTACATACTCTATATGTCTACATGCTGATCGTTGACTTGAGCTCAGTAAACACTTGTACCTAATGTGACGGTGCGTTAAATAATACAACATGGTGTTTGATATTTCAGTTTGTTTTGCTGTGAACATACTAAACATACCCAGGGCGGCTCCCCCAGCCTGGGTATGATGTAACATTGGGGATAATAAACTATATGAACATTGCTGAACTTGTTGTTATTCATGACAACCGCTATGCGATTGTATAATACAGAATATATATTGTATAATACAGAACATATATGATACAATACAGGACAGATATTGTATAATACAGCACAGATTTGATATAATACAGGACAGATACTGTATAACACAGCACAGAATTGGTATAATACAGAACATATATTGTATAATACAGGACAAATATGACACAATGCAGGACAGATTTGGTATAATACAGGACAGATATTGTATAACACAGGACAGATATGGTATAATACAGCACAGATTTGGTATGATGCGAGACAGATATGGTATAATACAGCAAAGATATGGTATAATGCACACCCCACAGGACGCAGGCGGACCAAGGATGGTCCATCCCTACACCAAATACCTTCCTTCACTGCCCCAAAATTCCCACTTTCGCTACTACTCCTACCAATGATGTCACAGATGACGCGAACATCCATCAAATCGGAATGTACACCCCGAAAGCTACAAGATGACACCTCCCAGAACGCATTCGGACCAATAGTGGTCCATTTCTACCCCAAATCCCTTCCTTCACTGCCCCAAAATGCCCATTTTCGCTACTACTCGTACTGATGACGTCATCAGTGACGTCATAGATGACGTGAACAACCCTCAAATCGGGATGTACACCCCGAGAGCTACAAAATGACACCTCCCACGACGCATTCGGACCAATAGTGGACTACCTAGACCCAAACACCTTCCTTCACTTCCCCAAAATGCCCACTTTCGCTATTACTCGTACTGCTGACGTCACCGATGACGTCACAGATGCCGTGGACAGCCCTCAAATCGGGGTCTACACCCCGAGAACTAAAAGTGATACATCCCTCGGCACATTCGGACAAATAGTGGTCCCTCTCTACCCCAAATACCTTCCTTCACTGCCCCAAAATGACCACTTTACTTACTACACCCAACTGCGCATGCGCAGATTGACGCGACTTGCACTTAAAAACACACCATTCTGACTCTACCCCACAAAAGCTTCACTTTGACACCTCCCAAGACCCATTTGGACCAATAGTGGTCCATCTCCACCCCAAACACACCCCCACGGATCCCCAAAATGCCTGGTTTCTATATTACGGCCAGACTGCGCATGCGCTGAATATTGAAAACGGACGATACATTAGTCCAGTCGGATGCTCTCTCACGTATGCTTCACATTGATACCTCACTCGACTCCATCGGATCATTAGGGGCCCACCTAGACCCCGAAACGTCTATTTCCATACCCTTTTCCCACAATTCCCTGTCTGCGCATGCGCAGAATGTTGAAAACGAACGACAAACTAGTCCAGGCGGATGCTCCATCACGAGAGCTTCAAAATCAGACCTCATACGACACCATCGGATCATTAGGGGCTCACCTAGACCCCAAAACGTCTATTTCCATACCCTTTTCCCACAATTCCCTGTCTGCGCATGCGTAGACTCGATACTTCACTCGACTCCATCTGCCCATTAGTGGCTCGCCTAGATCCCAAAACGTCTATTTCCATACCCTTTTCCCACAATTCCCTGTCTGCGCATGCGCAGAATGTTGACAACGAACGACCCACTAGTCCAGGCGGATGCCCCCTCATGTATGCTTCACATTGATACCTCACTCGACTCCATCGGCCCATTAGTGGCTCGCCTAGATCCCAAAACGTGTATTTCCATACCCTTTTCCCACAATTCCCTGTCTGCGCATGCGCAGAACGTGGACAACGAACGACCCACTAGTCCAGGCGGATGCCCCCTCATGTATGCTTCACATTGATACCTCACTCAACTCCATAGGACCATTAGTGGCCCAACTAGACCGCAAATCGTCTATTTCCACACCCTTTTCCCACAATTCCTTGTCTGCGCATGCGCATACGACACTCTACTCCAGGCGGTTGCTCCCTCACATATGCTTCACATTGATACCTCACTCGACTCCATCGGCCCATTAATGGCTCGCCTAGATCCCAAAACGTCTATTTCCATACCCTTTTCCCACAATTCCCTGTCTGCGCATGCGCAGAATGTTGACAACGAACGACACACTAGCCCAGGCGGATGCTCCTTCACGACTGCTTCACATTGATACCTCATACGACTCCATCGGCTCATTAATGGCTCACCTAGATCGCAAAACGTCTATTTCCATACCCTTTGTCTATTGCGCATGCGCAGAATGGCGATATTCCTTCCCTACATCCACCCAGTCGGATGCCCCCTCACATATGCTTCACATTGATACCTCACTCGACCCCATCGGTCCACTAAGGGCCCACCTAGACCCCAAAACGTCTATTTCCATGCCCTTTGTCTACCGCGCATGCGCAGAATGACGATATTCCAACCCCACATCCAGCCCATCGGATGCTCCCTCACATATGCATCACATTGATACCTCACTCGACCCAATCGGACCATTAGAGGCCCACCTAGACCCCAAAACGTCTATTTCCATACCCTTTTTCTACCGCGCATGCGCAGAATGACAATATTTCAACCCCACACCCAGCCCATCAGATGCGCCGTGACGAATGCTTCACTGTGATACCTCACTCGACCCAATCGGACCATGCAGCGTATTTGAAGTTTGGGGACTACTTTTTCTCCGCGGAGGCAGACCACATCACCGCCAGACATGACCACATCACCGCGTAGGAATCCCCTAACATGTCCAGACATGATCCAGTCCATCATTGTTTCCAAGCTCTACCAGGCATTCATTTCGTTCTGCTTTGCGCCTCTCCATTTAGCGCTGTAAGGGTCTCACGGACTGTGCCAGAGTTGACCCGAGGTCATCTGTTGCCACAGTGAACGAACATGGCGACCGTCTAACTGAGCGAATTGATGTCAGTCGCTACTCACCTATATGTATTTCCGCAACAGATAGTTCCAGGGTAATTTGTCAAAAAAGCTGCCTTCAAACTGTGTGAAACTGGCGTTTTGAAATTCATTGAATAACTGTTTAGTGTATTTCGAGATAAATATACTTTTTGCAATCAGTAAAACAGTCAGATAGAACAGTTCTTGGTTTTACAAGAATCCTGTAAAAAATGGCGAGACCCCTACAGGGGTAAATGCAGCGTAGCGCAAAGCACCCTGGGAGAGGATGCATTGTTTCTTGCTCTGTCGTGACGTCACTTCGCTAGGGCCCACTCGTCGAGAGCCTCATTTTGTGACAAAGTTCCACCTCAAATTTTACCCGGGGGAACAAATAATGAGGTCAAGTTAAGGCGAAATGCCGTCTATATACTACTCAGGATTAAATGGGACTTGGGAGGAGAATAGACAGGCATAGGTTGGCGACTGTCGTAGCCGGGTGTGGGGGTGAATTGCAAATAATACATATTCGCGCATTTTTTTTTATGTGGGCGGTGATCAGTTGTCTTTAGTCTCTCAAAAGTGAAATACATCCAAGGTATGAAATCGGCGTCATAGATCGTATATAATCATAATTACTACCAAATAATAATTACTGGTACTTCAAATCTCCTTGATGAGAATGTTAATCATGGTCTTCACGTTTCAGATATATTATCTGGATCAAATGCTGCAAAATATGAAATATTCACCATTTTGTTTGACCATGATGAAGGCAATTGTCCAACAGCTCAAGCCAATGCTATTGTGGTCATGCCATTCAATATGTCCACATGAACATCTACAATATAAGCGTGGCTGAGATACAAATCATCACAGGGACCATTTTTTGGTTCTTGTGGTGTTTTAGAAGTGCAGTCAGTTTATTTGTCTGTGGGGTCAAATGACGGCATCGTTTTTTATCACCCTTTTAATGTTGCCTTTGCGCTTTTTTACATGCAATAAACAAACTTGGCTCTACCAAGCGTATGTATTTTTTTTTACTTTTCATTATTATATTATAATAATGTTAATCATTGTTGTTGTAATTGTTTGCTCCGTGTGGGCGCTTGAAAGCAAATAAAGCCTGTATTCCTACCATAGACACTCTGGTAGGCATTCATCACGTTCCGCTTCGCGCCTGGAAGAGGTTGCCATGCACAGACCATGCTACAACCAAAGGCCCAGATTGACGTCATAACACACAAAATGTCATGAAAACTACTAGCAATTGTCCAACAGTTTTCATTACGAGACGTATTTGGAGAACCCATATTGTTTAGAACTGCGTCAATTGCTATTTCGTCCTATTCAAGTAAAGCTGATTCGAGAATTACGGTAATTTGGTTGACTAATCGTTTTTGGGGACAAATTGTCTGCCATATTTCATTAATTTTCAGAAATAAAATTCCATGAATGATAAAAATTACGGTTGCATACAATACATGAATACTTAACCATGATGATCAAAATAATATCACTGCTTCATTGAAACAAGAGCCACATAGATCATTCTAAATACCGTAGCCCAACGTGCCAATTTGGGCTATTTCTATCGATTAGTCAGGCCTGCCTCAAACGCCGCTACAGAAGCCAGCAAAGAAATAAATACAGCATCACAAAGAATCGATCGGCTTTCCAGTTTCACCGTGCATGCAAGTATCGTCATGCAGAAGTCAAGCTTCAGGCATTGGGACAGACTATATTTAGAACGCCTATCTTTGTGTTCCTTTGCCTGGCAATCGAAATTACCACACGAAAAGGACTCTTCGATTGTGTTAAACACACCCGGCATTGCCTTGTCAATGTGAATGGCCGATGGCACAAAGTTGGCGAGCTCAACCGTATTTCCTCAGGCTTGTTCATCTACTAAAACCAATGTTTACAGAATGCTTTTACCCGGGCACGAATACACCTTCGCGAATATATAGGCTAATCACATTTATATTATTAGTGGCATACTCCAATCCAACAATTCATCTATGTGCACATACCGACATAATATTCACCATAAGAACTATATTGGACACTCTGGCTTCATTAAATAATAGGTTTTCGCACTTTAATCTGTATGGTGTTTCTTCAGAGCAAGATACCGATAGGATTGCGAGAAGCTCCAGATTGAATTGTAAAAAAAATGGCAGTATTTTTCTGAATTTCTCAACATTATTCTAAGAAATGTTGTTGAATATTGATGTTATGATCCTCTAAGTTGTCATGAATTCCACCGTGACGGAATCACGGCCTGGAAGGTACCATGCTTTGAGATATAGAATTCGTTGTTGAAAATGTGTCAGTAAGCTGACTTTCTACGTCTTATCGCTTTAATAATAGGCTACTACGGCCAAGTTTCAAATAAAGTAACGGTATAATATCCTCCAAAGTATAACAGATGTTTCGTTACCAGTATCTAATCTATGGAAATGTATACATGACGGAATCACGTTGACAATCCTTCGTTTTGACTAGTGTGAGCCCCCCTAGTGTTGCTTGTCTGATTTATTATTATTATTTTTTTTCCTGCTCTGTTAAGATCTGGTTATTCTTATATGCCATCTCTTAAAAAAAACAAGGATGATGAAACTTTTTCTCACGAGGAAAGAGTGATTGTATCATAGGAATTAAATCTTTTCCGGGACGGAATCACAAATAGTTTCGTGACGGAATGATGAGTGCGCAATTTTAATCTTCGCGGAGAAAGAGCTTTATTAATTAATTACACATTATCTCCAAAATAGTATTCCTGGGATGAATTTATCACTACTAATTATAATATTTGGAACTGTTTTGTCATTTTACAGTTCAGAACTGTCAAATACAGCTGATAATAAATGGTATCCCTCACAGTAAATTGCAACTTTTCTTCCTTGAGAATTTCGAGTTGATCGGTTTATAAATTGTTTGAAAAAAAACAAACAAACAAAAAAAACAACATCACAAAAATACAAAAAAACAAAACACAACAACATCGCGCTTAAAAAACATCTTCTGTTTTATTGGTGTGTTCCCGGAGATGATAGGAAGCGAATAGAAAAAACAGCATACTCATATATGGCCTACGAACAAATGCGGTGTGAATTTTTTGCGAGAATGGACGTTTTGTTGGTGACGGGCGCTTTTGCGTGAAATTCATGATTAATATCATTTATGGCTAGAAAATGCTATTGGAATATACTGACCGTGTGATCGATAGGTATGAAGTTATCTCAATTAGAATGAATGACTTCACATAAATGAGTCTCCATTCTGAAATGTTTAGTTACGCCACCTGACAACATCGCACACACGGTATGGTGTGGTCTTCCATGGACACGGATACTGGTCCACTTTAATTCGATCCATTCCACCTTGCAACTGCATGAACTGATGCGAGCTTTTCCCAATCATTCAAGCTGTCTCAATTTTGGGCCATAGTGTTGTCATTCAATGTTCAACCGTCGTCCATTAAAGAATTTCCGCGTCCAGAGTCCAAAGGCCTCATTCATACAACAGCATTTACACCAAATGAAAACAAAATGCAAAAATAATCACAATGTACATTAAACATAGGCTTCTTCCCTGCAAGAGAGAAAAACGGTCAACAGTTCTCCGTGATGCAAGCCAGATATCACGATGTTCCAAAATAGCGGGTGGTTGGGTGAGTACAGGTTCCTGTTGCTTCAATGCATTTTTCTGAGAAGCAAAAGGAACTTGATAATGTGATGTCTAGCACTGTAATATCACTTGTCTTTATAGCACCATGTAAGCGGCCTGTCTGTGTCTTGTGTGCTGTCCTCATTGTTTTATAGGGTGGATGAAGGGTGTCTGGTTCCATGCTGCTTCAAAGATTTTTTCTTTGAAGAAGCAGGAACGCAACTTCGCTGGGTGGTGCTTAGTTGGTTCGTCTTGATATAGCTGAAATATTGTTGAAAACGACGTTAAATTCTATTCACTCACCCTGTTCCAAAATATCAAATCTGTATCGCTGATCAGTATTCTTAATCCTAATACAAAGTCCTTAACTAGAGAATGACGTATCTTAGTCAAGCTTTGATCGTGGCTGTTATGAAACGTAACGCCATAGATCTTGCACGCTACGCTCGTATTTTGCTATCAGCATGCGATATGTATCGCCAAATTTGAGAAACTGAGTGAAGGAGCTTGGTGGTATAGCCCTGTTTTATACGTTTCTGTGATAAAGTTTTGTGACGTTGATTAAATTAATCACATTTAACACAGGATCTAGCAAATGCTACAGGGCGAGATATGTATACGCCATATGCAGGTCCCACTGGAATATTGCTGTCCAGAGAGGGATAGTTTACGATGTCGAAATTGTTATCATCTTTTTTGTCGAAAAGTCGACGAGAGAGAAGGCTTACTTCAGTTTTGTAGAAATATAGGTCTAAATATGATATGGCGTTAGGGCTATCTGTAGTTTCCTTCAAATCCAGTGACGGTTGATATGTATCCTTACTGTGTCATTTGTATAGCGATTATCCACAGCGAGAAGATCGTATATAGCGTTTGGTGAATGAGAAGGAACGGGCTTTGGATTGATCGGTTTCCGAAAGCGCTTGCATATAGTCGTACTCATAAGAGAACAGATATAGGTATGCCAAAGGGGTGCACAATTCGTATACCCATTGAAATACCTATATGCTGTTGATATATTGTGTTTCCAAATTTTACATAGATTTTTTCAATGAGAAATTCATCCAACTCTATATCATACCCGTCACCCAAGATGTCAATGAATAATTATACTCCAGGCCGGCCCGAACCGGTAGATGGGCTTTAAGTCATCGACCTACAGATCCAACTGCCGAATATGTATGCTTGGCTGAAGGGGCATGACAACAACGCATGGTGTTGTGTGACCCTTTCAACGGCGCTGTACAACAACGTTGGATATTTGCAGGCCGTAACACGGATGGTGGCGACGTTGCAAGAAAACCATCCATCCAAGCCAGGGCTCCATCCAAGCCAGGGGAGGGTGGGGGAGGGGAGGGTCCGTGGCAACAAGTGAGGCGATCATCAACCAGACTTGCAATGACCAGGAAGTACTTATCAGAGGTCCATCGCTGGGTTCAGCCCCCTTTTCATGAACCATCAACAGCAAATACCCCTGCACCAATCACTCCTCCGCGTCAATCTCAGAAAACGACGCCAATCTCTCCCAGAAATCCCAGGAAACAACACCTACTCCTCCTCCCGGAAGCCACATAAGGCCACTTTGTCAGCCAGCTGTGGGAGGAAAGCCTGGGGCTCAGCACTCGCCATTGACACCATTCCATGATTCCCCAGTCAACATCGTAGAAGAAGGATTCCTTCCAAAATGTCATCCCCGCGAGCCCTCTGTTAACGTGCTTACAACCACTATAATCAGATTAAGAATGAGTCCAACATCCTGCCACCCTCATCAGACCGGATCGTACCATCCGTCGTCGGTAAGGAGAAGCACCAATAAACAAACTCTAGCAGTTGTCAGCACTCCCGCCACAGGATCCAAGCCGGAGACAATCTTCGGCAAGACGACCCTGTAAGTAATCTGCAGCCTGGATACCAAGCACAGCTTGCTCCATTCCTACTGCTACCATGGCATCAGTTCCAGAGACCATCATTCAACATTATGGACCTGTCCTTGTCCTCAGCAATGAGGTCTGTATTGCGCGCAATTGCAGCAGAGACTACTGAGCCTGCGTCAGCCAAAAGGGATGCTCAGGTGATCAACACCCCCAAGAAAAGACAAAAGCAATTTTACGTTGTGGATGTATTCCGCTAGTTCCAGCGGCGCGTCGGGAATGAGATGAGGAGGAGGTGGTTTACTGGCCTCCAGTAGGGTGGAAGGACCTGGGTAACAGAAAAATGAAATGGGATGTAATTGCATGCATTCTGGAGCTGGGTGAAAATCCAACTAAGGGCAAATTTACTGTCCCCCGACTTCACAGCTCTGGCTAAGATAAGAAAAGCGCACCATGTACCGGCTTTTTTATTGTTTGTGGTTAGTAATGTATAGAGAAAATTTACACTTATTTTTGTCTGACCCGAGTTTTTATTATTCAGTGTGAGTGTCCACATAGTTGGCAGAGTCCGGAAAAAGCAGCTGTCCCTATCAGTGTTTCACTATCTTTGAATGGCAATCAATGTAGAATTTACCTCATATATTAGCACGTATAATGAGTTATTTATTCGGAGACAGACAAATACGCCAGCTTGTTTAGTATTTGACAGGCACCAGTGGAAGAATCGGTCCCTTTCCCCCATCTCAACTCCGTTACCGCATAGGTTTTTCGCTAGGGAGCTAGGGAGCAGCATCGTCAGATTTATTTCTAGTGTGCACTCGTCGCTCCACGTGGTGTGGGAAGCATCGTGGCGGTTCACTTTGTAAGTAATCGCTGATCGTTTTCTTTTTAATGAGACGTTTCCATGTGCCCGAAATAGGGTATGTTTGTTCATGCTCACCTCCGTTACCTGCATTTTTAATACAATAACTGAATCTAGTGAAATTTATATTGTAGTTTATTAGAGCCTGTCTCTGCATGTTGTCGGTACGATGAATAGGTCACCGACTGGCGCTGTACTTTTCGACATACGTTCCACTACCATAAAATGTTCTCAACTCCGTTACCCTCAACTCCGTTACCCAGGAACAGTAACGGAGTTGATAGACTACATTCATTATCAGTTATTTAAGTGGCTGTGTCGAGGAAACTTCAGTTTGATTCGTCATGGAATTTCAAAACCATATGGACGCATGTAACTGAGCATCGATTGACATGAAAAAATAAATTGTCATCTATCTCATTTGCATAATACTAGCGGCAATCATATCCGCCCTCTGAACTAATTAACGGTTTATTGTTTCGCTGGAAACAGCGCTAAATTATGTTAAAAGTCATAAGATTATGCGTTTCCATAGACATCTATCTTCAACACACTAACTGAAGAGCAAAGCTGGACAGTGGGGAGAGAAGCGCTGTCTAAAAATTTATTTAAAAAGTACGTGGTTTTTTTCGCGATAACTTTGGAGTTGAAAACCAAAATTTCCTCAAAGTTTGAAACGCATAATCTTATGAATTTTAACATAATATAGCGTTGGGTTTTTTTCCAGCGAAACAATTAACCGTTAATTAGTTCAGAGGGCAGATATGATTGCCGCTATTATTATGCAAATGAGATAGATGAGTAGACAATTTATTTTTTCATGTCAATCGATGCTCGGTTACATGTAAAGATGCGTCCATATGGTGTTGAAATTTCATGACGAATCAAACTGAAGTTATTAAGCTAAAACTTCCATTTTTTTACGTCATTTTCTAGATATCACTTTTCTCCTACTGCTGAATATCTCGTCGATTCGAGTCTGCATAATGCACAAGTTTAAAAGGTGAATTGCAAAGCTTTTTTTCGTAATATACTTAGAGTGAAATTAACGTGAGATTATTTGTATTTGGAATTAAGTTTGTGTTTGGAATAACACTGAGTTAATATGTATTAATTTGGAATTAATGTGAGTTTACTTGTATTTGGAATCAATGTGAGATTTTTTGTATTTTCCTACGAAGTAGGCTACCATTTGCAAATTGTCCGATAATGAGTGAGTGAATGCATGAGTGAGTCACTCAGTCCATCCGAATCCTTTCGTCGGCAAAATAAGGAGAACCGTTGACATTAAAACTTAATTTTTGGCATGAACGTGCATTAGGGCATTGTTACCAGCAAGTTCTGAGCTGACCGAATTCTCATGAAAATTTGATTTATAATTATTCTTTTATTATTTATTTATGGCTCAGCGAGTGCACTGTCAGGCCCATCGGGAACCCTTGGCTGTATGTTTCACTGTGACTTTTGAAGGTTCCCTGATACGGCATATCACGTTGAACACACCGGTTCTCGTATGGCCTCGTGCTGTACTGCTGGGCTGATAAGTATCCAGAGTAATAGGAACTGAGGGCGATAATAGTTGCTACGCTAATGACTCACCAGCGGTGACATCTGGGAAAGTTAATAGTATCCAATATCAATTGTATCCAATATCAAGAGTCTGCTATATAAATTCTCTCACGGTACCACATAGGGCCCCCAAGTCATCTCTCGAGTACACACTCAAATCATATCAAACCCTACTTCGTAGGTCCTGTGACGTTAGTCACATTGCCATGTGGAATTAAAGTTATTTTATATCATGTCAACGAACATTGTGTCATGTATTTTAACATTCTGTTATCAACTCCGTTACCCTTACTCAACTCCGTTACCCTGACTCAACTCTGTTACCAGGACATAAATTACAGTTTCCATGGCAGACGTTTCAGAGTTCTTTGCAAATATATGTATGGGATATTAGCACTTTATAGACACTTGTATGCACTAATAAACTGGATTATGAGAGACAGCTGAATTTTATTTTGGAAAGGTTGATTTGCGAGGGAAAAACCCCAAACATGGTATTACTTTGTTATGTAATCCATAATGACCAAAATCTATAATTAAAAAGACTTTCATTCGTTGTTAAAATATGCAGTCGAGGTCTGGCGACTGGAAAATAGCGGGGTCGTGTTAATCTTGGGAGTATTCGTAAAAATGTTTATTGTTTATATCCTGGTAACGGAGTTGAGGATATACCGGAGTTCATTCCCATCTCAGGCTTGTGTGTCTAAAAGTTTTAGACTTCCAGCTCTGCTCGGTGTTAGCCTCTAGTCCAATCATCAGAGCTTATGAAAATAACAAAATGTTGCAAAACCTCACGAACTAGTTTTGAATAAAAATGGAGCCCCAACTTTGCCCGTAGTTATATTTTCACCCAGCTACAGACTGAAGGTACGGTGAGGATACCTCAACTTACGAACGAATACAATATGCTGTCGGGCAGTGTCCAGGTCTTGATGTCGCATAAGACATGTTGGGAAGACCCGACTGTAGTAGATAACAACTGTAGAATTTTCAACTAGGGTTCTGTAATGCAGATTGCCCTTAGTCAAGGTCCCTGGCAGCTGGTCGGTGGTTTCAGCATGTTGTTGTTGTCGAGCTCCGGTTTACTTCTCCAAAATGAAGTATGACGGTTTAAGCTCGACGTAATGTGCTATGAAGATGTAAAGTCAACCGTAAACATGAAAGGCAGTTACCATAAGAGTTAAAAGTGTGGATCGCAATACAGTTCTTCTGATAAACTAATCTAATCTTACGCCACTAGTGCGCGTTTCAAGGAGACATACGGAAAGAACATGGTTTCTGCGTTTGAGGACTAGTATGCAACATATAAATGTAATGCATCTGTACGTCAGAGTCGCATGTTGAAGAATTTCCTTTAATCCGTTATGTAAAAACCATAGTCCATCACCCAAGCTCCTTAGATTTCAAGTTCCGTGAACCACTTGTGGGAGACGATAGATCGTGTATTTGCGACAAGTGGAGTTTACACGATATTTGAAGCTATTGGAAGCTGCGTTTCTGGAAAAAATGAATGAAATAGCCAGACTTTTTTGCAACAAAGCTTTTTCATCAGCATACACCGGTATTTACGCCAATAAGTGACTTTCGACTGTGGAAACGCAGCATACCAGTGAATATAAACTTGCAACAATGTGTGTGGTTTTTGTAAAATTCGAAAAAGGTTTCCGTCGATAGTTTTTGGACAAGAAATCGCTTCTAATTACAACACATATAATGGAAGAGGGAAGAGGTGCCGACATACTGACAGAGCCACAGGTCTTCACAGTATAGTCTTCTGGTTAACCTATTCTAAAGCACATACGAAGAATCTAATGATTCGTGATATTTGTTGTATCTCAGGTACGCTTTTATTGTACCTGTTCATGTGGCAACTTGAATGACATGACTTCGCATTGAGCGTGAATTCGCATTGACGTTCCCAGGAATTTGCATGGAGTAATGATAGTCCGTCTGAAATTATCCACTATTCGAATTCCAATACAGGTAGAGTGTTGGCCAAAACAGGTAACCGTCGAATCATATAGCCAAGAATCGATCTAATTCGCTAGAACTACGTTTATTCACGCCACCTCACAACATCGCACACACGGGTATACTGATCCGTCCGTGTGGTCTTCCACACGGAAACTGGTCCACTCTAATTCGATCCATTCCACCTTGCAACTGATGCGAGCTGTTCCTAATCATTCAAGCTCTGTCTCAATTTTAGGCCGTACTGTTGTCTTTCAATACAAGAATTCAATGTTCAGCCGTCGTTCATTAAAGAATTTCCGCGTCCATAATCCAAAGGCCTCATTCATACAACAGCATTTACACAAAATGAAAAGAAAAATAAAAAAAAAATAATCACAATGTACATAACCTAGGCTTCGTTCCTGTATGAGAGAAAAACGGTCAACAGTTATCAGTGATGCCAGTCAGATACCACGATGTTCCAAGATATCAAATCTGTATCAATGATCAGTATTCTTAATGCATAGAGAATGACGTATCTTAGTCACGCTTTGATCGCGGAGTTTCATAAGAACATCATGAGGATCTTGAAGTACATGTCATCATACGGCCCCTAGCCCCGGGTTAAGCGGAATTAGACACAAGTTTCGAAACTTACCGCCATAGATCTTGCACGATACGCTCGTATTTTGCTATCAGCATGCGATATGTATCGCCAAATTTCAGAAACTCAGTGACGACGCTTGGTGGTATAACCCTGTTTTATAAGTTTCTGCAACAATGTTTTGTGACGTTGATTAAATTAATCACATTTATCACAGGATCTAGCAAATGCTACTGGGCGAGATATGTATACGCCATATGCAGGTCCCCCTGGAATATTACTGTCCAGAGAGGGATAGTTTACGATGTCGAAATTGTAATCATCTTTTTTGTCGTGAAGTCGACGAGAGAGAAGGCTCGCTTCAGTTTTATAGAAATATAGGTCTAAATATGATATCCCGTTAGGGCTATCTGTAGTTTCCTTCAAATCCAGTGAAGGTTGATATGTATCCACATTGTGTCATTTGTATAGCGATTATCCACAGCGATAAGATCGTCTATATAACGTTTGGTGAATGAGATGCGACGGGCTTTGGATTGATCGGTTTTTGAAAGCGCTTGCATATATTCGTACTCATAAGAGAACAGATATAGGTATGCCAAAGTGGTGCACAGTCCGTACTCATTGAAATACCTATATATTGTTGATATATTGTTTCCAAATTTTACATAGATTTTTTCATATAAGGGAAGTGGGAAGAGGTGCCGACATACTGACAGGGAAGACATACTGACAGGTGCCGACATACTGACAGTGGGAAGAGGCGCCGACATACTGATCATACCCATCACCCAAGATGTCAAGGAATAATTATACTCCAGGCCGGCCCGAGCCGGTAGATGGGCTTTAAGTCATCGACCTACAGATCCAACTGCCGAATATGTATGCTTGGCGTATGGTGTGACCCTTTCAACGGCGCTGTACAACAACATTACCTGAATACCTGAATACCTCTGATTTGAGCACTAAGTCATAGACTTATAAGCTCCTCCAGCGTGAACTTACTTCCTTCCGCTTCCGGCTACCACATATTTTTGAAGGAGTTAACAGAATTTGTAGATTCTTGGGTCGAGCTTCAGTAATACAATACTGTCAGGATCATATAGTTCAATACGGGTCAGTAATTCGTTTTTCTTGTTTAGAAGGCTGTCAGCATTAGTGTACATAACTTTAGAGAGGATGTTTGCGTAACATTTCCAGCATGAATGTCCTCTGGGAATGGTAACGGATCAATAACAGGTGACGGTAACATATTTACAGATAACGTTTCTACATGTCAACAGCACTAGAGTTCTGTCGTTGGAGTAACATATCTACAGTATGTACATTAACAAGTTGATCAGGACTTATTCTGCCTGCACCACTACTTTCCCACCTCTGATCTGGGCCTTCTCCCCGGCCTCCCTCCTGGCTCGTAGTTCCTGTCTCAGGTGATAATTCTTCTCCCTCTCCTTCCGGGTTAGATCGGGCACTATGTAAATATTCCTGTGAGAAGGAGTCGGACTGGTCCGTAATTGTTTGGCATTGCTCAATACTTTCCTCCTGAAAGCAGAATTATGAAAGGTAACTTTCAGTAGTCTCGACTTGTCTTCTTGTATAGGTCCGATACGTTCTATGGAGACAATCTCGGCTTTGATCGTGTCTGATTCTTCCCCAGAGGTCTCGCTCACTAGGTTAATCACCAATTCCATATCTATTTGTTTGGTTTCTAGTGAGTCTCTGCTGTTACCCCTCTCTTCTAGGCCCTGGATGATAAGATTGCTCTTCTTGAGCTCACGTTGTCTCGACTCTTCAACTGCATCGTCTACAAGTTTTTCGATATGACTAGAGTCAACACTCGTCGACATCCCTTGTGTGTGAATTCGACCGTTAATTTGACTCAGCTGATCCTTCAGTTGAGTGATGTCCTGCTCCATAACCCTCTGCCTCGCCTCCATTATAGTGGTTTTCTCCAGAATGTTCTTAATGCCAGGTAGAGCCCTCTTGCAGCCTGAGCAGAACCACATGAATGAGTCCAGATGGTCTTCCTTACTGTCGTTCAGATAATCGTACAGACCAGCCGATAATTTCGTACACTTTAGGCAGTACCAGCCATGGCAAAAATCACAGGCCATAGCCTTATCCTTTTGGCCAATTTTAATGCGGCACTCGCAACAATTAGAGTCGTCAGAATCATCCGTCACCGCTGCAGTTTTACTCCGTGACCGGGTCCCCGCCATTTTGAATTCTCGTGACAACACAACAACAAAGGCAGTACGGACGGAATTTTTCAGATTATCCTGCCGGATTACGTCGTAACTCGTTAATTAAAGACCGCAACAACAGAAAATCAATATTAGCAACAGAAAAAATTACAATGTAGGAAAGAAAAACTCAAAAACACTCAAACTGATCGCTTATGTCAAGCAGCTGAAAAAAGCGTGCGGCCAGGCCGGAAGCGGAAGTTAAAAAAAAATCACATTGGATATTTGCAGGCCGTAACACGGATGGTGGCGACGTTGCGAGAAAACCCTCCATCCAAGCCAGAGGGGCGGGAGGGGGGTGAGGTTAAAGGGTCCGTGACAACAAGTGAGGCGATCATCAACCAGACTTGCATTGACCAGGAAGTACATATCAGAGGTCCATCGCTGGGTTCAGCCCCTTTCCATGAACCATCAACAGCAAATACCCCTGCACTAATCACTCCTCCACGCCAAACTCAGAAAACGATGCCAATCTCTCCTCCCCAGAAATCACAGAAAACAACACCTACTCCTCTTCCCGGAAGCCCCAGAAGGCCACTTTGTCAGCCAGCTGTGGGAGGAAACCCTGGGGCTCAGCACTCGCCATTGACACCATTTCATGATTCCCCATTTAACATCGTAGAAGAAGCAGTCCTTCCACAATGTCATCTCCGCGAGCCCTCTGTTAACGTGCTTAATACCACTAATCATATTAAGAATGAGTCCAACACCCTGCCACCCTCATCGGACCGGATCGTACCATCCGTCGTCGGTAAGGAGAAGCACAAAAAAAACTCTAGCAGTTGTCAGCACTCCCGCCACTGGATCCAAGCCGGAGACAATCTTCGGCAAGACGACCCTGTAAGTAATCTGCAGCCTGGATACCAAGCACAGCTTGCTCCATTCCTATTGCTACCATGGCATCAGTTTCAGAGACCATCATTCAACGTTTTGAACCTGTCCTTGTCACCAGCAATACGGTCTGTATTGCGCGCAATTGCAGCAGAGACTGCGGAGCCTGCGTCAGCTAAAAGGGATGCTCATGTGACCAACACCCCCAAGAAAGGACACAAGCAATTTCACGTTGTGGATGTATTCCGCTAGTTCCAGCGGCGCGTCGGGAATGAGATGAGGAGGAGATGGTTTACTGGACTCCAGTAGGGCGGCTGGCCTCCAGTAGGGTGGAAGGACCCGGGTAACAGAAAAATGAAATGGGATGTAATTGCATACATTCTGGAGCTGCAGACTGAAGGTACAGTAAGGATACCTCAACTTATGAACGAATACAATATGTTGTCCCTGTCGGGCAGTGTCCAGGTCTTGATGTCGCATAAGACATGTTGGGAAGACCCGACTGTAGTAGATAACAACTGTAGAATTTTCAACTAGGGTTCTGTAATGCAGATTGCCCTTAGTCAAGGTCCCTGGCAGCTGGTCGGTGGTTTCAGCATGTTGTTGTTGTCGTTTACTTCTCCAAAATGAAGTATGATGGTTTAAGCTCGACGTAATGTGCTATGAAGATGTAAAGTCAACCGTAAACATGAAAGGCAGTTACCATAAGAGTTAAAGGTGTGGATCGCAATACAGTTCTTCTGATAAACTAATCTAATCTTACGCCACTAGTATGCAACATATAAATGTAATGCATCTGTACGTCAGAGTCGCATGTTGAAGAATTTCCTTTAATCCGTTATGTAAAAACCATAGTCCATCACCCAAGCTCCTTAGATTTCAAGTTCCGTGAACCACTTGTGGGAGACGATAGATCGTGTATTTGCGACAAGTGGAGTTTACACGATACATTTGAAGCTATTGGAAGCTGCGTTTCTGGAAAAAATAAATGAAATAGCCAGACTTTTTTGCAACAAAGCTTTTTTCATCAGCATACACCGGTATTTACGCCAATAAGTGACTTTCGACTGTGGAAACGCAGCATACCAGTGAATATAAACTTGCAACAATGTGTGTGGTTTTTGTAAAATTCGAAAAAGGTTTCCGTCGACAGTTTTTGGACAAGAAATCGCTTCTAATTACAACACATATAATGGAAGAGGTAAGAGGTGCCGACATACTGACAGAGCCACAGGTCTTCACAGTATAGTCTTCTGGTTAACCTATTCTAAAGCACATACGAAGAATCTAATGATTCGTGATATTTGTTGTATCTCAGGTACGCTTTTATTGTACCTGTTCATGTGGCAACTTGAATGACATGACTTCGCATTGAGCGTGAATTCGCATTGACGTTCCCAGGAATTTGCATGGAGTAATGATAGTCCGTCTGAAATTATCCACTATTCGAATGCCAATACAGGTAGATTGTTGGCCAAAACAGGGGTAGATTGTTGGCCAAAACAGGTAACCGTCGAATCATATAGCCAAGAATCGATCTAATTCGCTAGAACTACGTTTATTCACGCCACCTGACAACATCGCACACACGGGTATACTGATCCGTCCGTGTGGTCTTCCACACGGAAACTGGTCCACTCTAATTCGATCCATTCCACCTTGCAACTGATGCGAGCTGTTCCTAATCATTCAAGCTCTGTCTCAATTTTAGGCCGTACTGTTGTCTTTCAATACAAGAATTCAATGTTCAACCGTCGTTCATGAAAGAATTTGCGCGTCCATAATCCAAAGGCCTCATTCATACAACAGCATTTACACAAAATGAAAAGAAAAATAATAAAAAAATAATCACACTGTACATTACAAGCGTCTAGTCCGTCATTCATAATCCAGCCGTCGTCCATTAGAGAATATCCGCGTCCATAATCCAAAGACCTATTCCATTTTCCACATAACAGTATTAGCACCAAATTCAAAAAGACAATCATAGTATACATAAACATAGGCTTGTTTCCTGCAAGAGAGAAGCGGTCAACAGTTTTCAATGATGCCGGCAAGACATCATGATGTTCCAAAAATATCAAATCCGTATCGCTGATCAGTATTCTTAATCCATAATATTCGTAAAGTCGTCATCTAAAGAATGATGTATCTCAGTCACGCTTTGATTGTGACTGTTCATATGAGTACCATGAGGATCTTGAAGTACATGGGTTCATACGGCCCCTAGCCCCGGGTTAAGCGGAATTAGACACAAGTTACGAAACGTAGCGCCATAGATCTTGCACGCTACGTTCGTATTTTGCTATCAGCATGCGATATGTATCGCCAAATTTGAGAAACTTTGAGTGGAGGCGCTTGGTGGAATAGCCCTGTTTTATAAGTTTCTGCAACAATGTTTTGTGACGTTGATTAAAATCATCACATTTAACACAGGATCTAGCAAATGCTACTAAGCGAGATATGTATACGCCATATGCAGGTCCCACTGGAATATTACTATCCAGAAAGGGATAGTTTACGATGTCGAAATTGTAATCATCTCTTTTGTCATAAAGTCGACGAGAGAGAATGCCCGCTTCATTTTTATAGAGATAGAGATCTAAATAAGATGTGCCTGTAGGGCTATCTGTAGTTTCCTTCAAATCCAGTGAAGGTGGATATATATCCTTCACTGCGTCATTTATATAGCGATTATCCACAGCGAGAAGATCGTCTATATAGCGTTTGGTGAATGAGAAGGAACGGGCTTTGAATGGATCGGTTTTTGAAAGCGCCTGCATATAGTCATATTCATAAGAGAACAGATACAGGTCAGCCAACAGGGGTGCACAATTAGTACCCATTGGAATACCTATATGCTGCTGATATATTGTGTTGCCAAATTTCATAGATATTTTTAATGAGAAATTCAAGCAACTCTATAAACAAAGAAACATCCCATGAATGATATCTCTTGTATGTAGTCGAGCTAAAGAATGCTTTATGGCTTCCGACATTAATATATCTACGATCAGTTTTCTTGAACGCAGATACTATTAATGAATTTATACGGTCAATAAGGTCCTGATGAGGGATTGTAGTATAGAGAGTCGAGAAATCGCATGTGGATACATGTCTGTACGGTATGTGACCTTTAGCATCAAGTTCTTCCGTAAGACATTTTGAGTTTTTCAATATCCACATACATTCAACGCCAGAGTTCTTAGAAATAGTGGCGCAATACCTTTCCCAAAATGCTTTTACCTCCTGAAGGGCCCTCCTCAATAGGGTTGAAAGAAGCTTGGTGGTGCAGCTTCTAGAACCAGCTATGAATCTAGCTTTGTATGGTGATTTATGCATTTTGGGAGTCCAGTATATTTTTGGTATGTCGTTATGATTGGTTGGAAGACAAATACCTCTTTCCCTGAGAAACTTTTTGTGATTGTTAAATAAATCTTCCAGAGTAAATGCAGTTTGGGAGTAAGTAGACGTATTTGATGAAGATATGTCTACACTCAATTCTTTAACCAGCACCTGGTAATAGTAATATTTACATATGAATATTATATTATTCGGAGCTTTGTCTGCTGGGACTATGACGAATTTACTCTGGAGATTTGCTAGAACTTCTTGCGAATTGAGGTTTCTCAGAACTTGTTTTGCTTGGGGAAGAGTACTTCTGTCAATATGGCGGATTGTTTCAACGACCTTGCTCTTGGTGAGGTCCAGCCAATCAGCGAGTACTGTAGGTTCAACTTTTTCTCGCTTAGACCAATCAATAACGTACTGTTCCAATGCAGACAGGACTATCTTCTGGTCGGCCTTCAGATTTATTCTTCTTGGCTCTCTATATTTAGGTCCCTTCATCAGGAGTAATTTCAGATCCTTATCACTCACCACATCAAGGTCACCAGTCACAATATGTTTGCATGGTGTATAGATAAAGTTCGACGATTCACAATCACAACTATAGCCTCCTGACGTGTATAAGTTCCAGTCAAACTCCTGGACAGCATTGGAGTAATTGAATATTTTGTTGGCTATAGATTTAGTGTAATTATATGAAATGCAAGGAGGTTCTGTGAACTTAAAATAGTTTGGTACAGCGTTGCGTACCTCTGGATCATTCAGGATTCGAGGTAAACTAATGATGTCCAGTCCTTTATCTAAGTAGTTCAGTTTCAAGAAAAGCCGATCTTGAGAGGTTTCGATTATGTTCACTGGACGATACAACCGAAAATACGCTATATCTTGACATACTTTAATGATTTTTGATGGTATTATATTTCCTGAAGACGCAGATTGTTGTATATCTCTGGCTATTTGATCTAAAGCTCTCAGAGGTAACGCATACAGAACTGTACGTAAGCTATGTATACTATTGGGTGTGTTAGTTAAACCCACTAAGTAATTTAAAGTGATATGATCGTGAATCATCGAACTATTAAACTTTCGCCAACCATGGCTGCGATGTCTCCGTTGATGGGGTTTAAATAGTTGGGTAATGTTGGATATATTTGAACGGCGGTTTGTAGCATTGCCGAACCCACTGACATTATCATTTAAACCAAACGGAAACACTGACCCAAGTTCTAGCATCCAGAATAATTCCCGCTCTCGGATTTTTCTCTCAAATCCAAAAGGGGAATCCTTAGTAGATGGATAGACGACGTCTATGATCTGAATACTAAAGTTATCCCAGCCGTGGTCGGGTCCAGAAAAATGCCTACCTATAAGCAATTGCTTTTTCCTAACGGATTTTCTGTGACCGTTCACCCTAAGATGGAGTCTTTGGGTGGTCTTGCCAACATACTGTTGATCACACTTCTTACAGGAAACTAAATAAATACAGTTTGTAGTAGAACAACTAAGATCAACATACGAGTTAACAGAATATGAGTTACCAGTTAACGTGGAACTAAATGAAGCTGAAGTATTAAAGAGTGGACACGTGAGACATCCACGATGTCCACACTTAGAAATTTTGAAATTATTACATGTAGAATTCGGTGCTAAACAATCATCAAGCGCAATATTACAAGGTTTGATGTCGTGGCCTTGCTTTGCTGTCAGAAATATATCTGTCATTTGGATTGAAAAAGGTCTTAGTGCATTTCGAACTATTAGAGACTCGGCCGAGAAACCTGCACTAAGGTTCCTCGGGTCTGTCTTCATATTTTTCTTATAGTTGTGCTCATTATGTTTGTTGGGTGTGCAGGGGCCCGGCCTCGGGGACAACTTGTCCACCAGCAGAATCCAGGCATACACAGGTTCAAATTACAAGCGTCTAGTCCGTCATTCATAATCCAGCCGTCGTCCATTAGAGAATATCCGCGTCCATAATCCAAAGACCTATTCCATATTCCATATAACAGTATTAGCACCAAATTCAAAAAGACAATCATAGTATACATAAACATAGGCTTGTTTCCTGCAAGAGAGAAGCGGTCAACAGTTTTCAATGATGCCGGCAAGACATCATGATGTTCCAAAAATATCAAATCCGTATCGCTGATCAGTATTCTTAATCCATAATATTCGTTGTAAAGTCGTCATCTAAAGAATGATGTATCTCAGTCACGCTTTGATTGTGACTGTTCATATGAGTACCATGAGGATCTTGAAGTACATGGGTTCATACGGCCCCTAGCCCCGGGTTAAGCGGAATTAGACACAAGTTACGAAACGTAGCGCCATAGATCTTGCACGCTACGTTCGTATTTTGCTATCAGCATGCGATATGTATCGCCAAATTTGAGAAACTTTGAGTGGAGGCGCTTGGTGGAATAGCCCTGTTTTATAAGTTTCTGCAACAATGTTTTGTGACGTTGATTAAAATCATCACATTTAACACAGGACCTAGGCTTCGTTCCTGTATGAGAGAAAAACGGTCAACAGTTATCAGTGATGCCAGTCAGATACCACGATGTTCCAAGATATCAAATCTGTATCAATGATCAGTATTCTTAATGCATAGAGAATGACGTATCTTAGTCACGCTTTGATCGCGGAGTTTCATAAGAACATCATGAGGATCTTGAAGTACATGTCATCATACGGCCCCTAGCCCCGGGTTAAGCGGAATTAGACACAAGTTTCGAAACTTACCGCCATAGATCTTGCACGATACGCTCGTATTTTGCTATCAGCATGCGATATGTATCGCCAAATTTCAGAAACTCAGTGACGACGCTTGGTGGTATAACCCTGTTTTATAAGTTTCTGCAACAATGTTTTGTGACGTTGATTAAATTAATCACATTTATCACAGGATCTAGCAAATGCTACTGGGCGAGATATGTATACGCCATATGCAGGTCCCCCTGGAATATTACTGTCCAGAGAGGGATAGTTTACGATGTCGAAATTGTAATCATCTTTTTTGTCGTCAAGTCGACGAGAGAGAAGGCTCGCTTCAGTTTTATAGAAATATAGGTCTAAATATGATATCCCGTTAGGGCTATCTGTAGTTTCCTTCAAATCCAGTGAAGGTTGATATGTATCCTCATTGTGTCATTTGTATAGCGATTATCCACAGCGAGAAGATCGTCTATATAACGTTTGGGGAATGAGATGCAACGGGCTTTGGATTGATCGGTTTTTGAAAGCGCTTGCATATATTCGTACTCATAAGAGAACAGATATAGGTATGCCAAAGTGGTGCACAGTCCGTACTCATTGAAATACCTATATACTGTTGATATATTGTTTCCAAATTTTACATAGATTTTTTCATATAAGGGAAGTGGGAAGAGGTGCCGACATACTGACAGGGAAGACATACTGACAGGTGCCGACATACTGACAGTGGGAAGAGCGCCGACATACTGATCATACCCATCACCCAAGATGTCAAGGAATAATTATACTCCAGGCCGGCCCGAGCCGGTAGATGGGCTTTAAGTCATCGACCTACAGATCCAACTGCCGAATATGTATGCTTGGCGTATGGTGTGACCCTTTCAACGGCGCTGTACAACAACATTGGATATTTGCAGGCCGTAACACGGATGGTGGCGACGTTGCGAGAAAACCCTCCATCCAAGCCAGAGGGGGGGAGGGGGGTGAGGTTAAAGGGTCCGTGACAACAAGTGAGGCGACCATCAACCAGACTTGTATTGACCAGGAAGTACATATCAGAGGTCCATCGCTGGGTTCAGCCCCTTTCCATGAACCATCAACAGCAAATACCCCTGCACTAATCACTCCTCCACGCCAAACTCAGAAAACGATGCCAATCTCTCCTCCCCAGAAATCACAGAAAACAACACCTACTCCTCTTCCCGGAAGCCCCAGAAGGCCAATTTGTCAGCCAGCTGTGGGAGGAAACCCTGGGGCTCAGCACTCGCCATTGACACCATTTCATGATTCCCCATTTAACATCGTAGAAGAAGCAGTCCTTCCACAATGTCATCTCCGCGAGCCCTCTGTTAACGTGCTTAATACCACTAATCAGATTAAGAATGAGTCCAACACCCTGCCACCCTCATCGGACCGGATCGTACCATCCGTCGTCGGTAAGGAGAAGCACAAAAAAAACTCTAGCAGTTGTCAGCACTCCCGCCACTGGATCCAAGCCGGAGACAATCTTCGGCAAGACGACCCTGTAAGTAATCTGCAGCCTGGATACCAAGCACAGCTTGCTCCATTCCTATTGCTACCATGGCATCAGTTTCAGAGACCATCATTCAACGTTTTGAACCTGTCCTTGTCACCAGCAATAAGGTCTGTATTGCGCGCAATTGCAGCAGAGACTGCGGAGCCTGCGTCAGCTAAAAGGGATGCTCATGTGACCAACACCCCCAAGAAAGGACACAAGCAATTTCACGTTGTGGATGTATTCCGCTAGTTCCAGCGGCGCGTCGGGAATGAGATGAGGAGGAGATGGTTTACTGCACTCCAGTAGGGCGGCTGGCCTCCAGTAGGGTGGAAGGACCCGGGTAACAGAAAAATGAAATGGGATGTAATTGCATACATTCTGGAGCTGCAGACTGAAGGTACAGTAAGGATACCTCAACTTATGAACGAATACAATATGTTGTCCCTGTCGGGCAGTGTCCAGGTCTTGATGTCGCATAAGACATGTTGGGAAGACCCGACTGTAGTAGATAACAACTGTAGAATTTTCAACTAGGGTTCTGTAATGCAGATTGCCCTTAGTCAAGGTCCCTGGCAGCTGGTCGGTGGTTTCAGCATGTTGTTGTTGTCGTTTACTTCTCCAAAATGAAGTATGACGGTTTAAGCTCGACGTAATGTGCTATGAAGATGTAAAGTCAACCGTAAACCTGAAAGGCAGTTACCATAAGAGTTAAAGGTGTGGATCGCAATACAGTTCTTCTGATAAACTAATCTAATCTTACGCCACTAGTGCGCGTTTCAAGGAGACATACGGAAAGAACATGGTTTCTGCGTTTGAGGACTAGTATGCAACATATAAATGTAATGCATCTGTACGTCAGAGTCGCATGTTGAAGAATTTCCTTTAATCCGTTATGTAAAAACCATAGTCCATCACCCAAGCTCCTTAGATTTCAAGTTCCGTGAACCACTTGTGGGAGACGATAGATCGTGTATTTGCGACAAGTGGAGTTTACACGATACATTTGAAGCTATTGGAAGCTGCGTTTCTGGAAAAAATAAATGAAATAGCCAGACTTTTTTGCAACAAAGCTTTTTCATCAGCATACACCGGTATTTACGCCAATAAGTGACTTTCGACTGTGGAAACGCAGCATACCAGTGAATATAAACTTGCAACAATGTGTGTGGTTTTTGTAAAATTCGAAAAAGGTTTCCGTCGATAGTTTTTGGACAAGAAATCGCTTCTAATTACAACACATATAATGGAAGAGGGAAGAGGTGCCGACATACTGACAGAGCCACAGGTCTTCACAGTATAGTCTTCTGGTTAACCTATTCTAAAGCACATACGAAGAATCTAATGATTCGTGATATTTGTTGTATCTCAGGTACGCTTTTATTGTACCTGTTCATGTGGCAACTTGAATGACATGACTTCGCATTGAGCGTGAATTCGCATTGACGTTCCCAGGAATTTGCATGGAGTAATGATAGTCCGTCTGAAATTATCCACTATTCGAATTCCAATACAGGTAGATTGTTGGCCAAAACAGGTAACCGTCGAATCATATAGCCAAGAATCGATCTAATTCGCCAGAACTACGTTTATGCACGCCACCTGACAACATCGCACACACGGGTATATTGATCCGTCCGTGTGGTCTTCCACACGGAAACTGGTCCACTCTAATTCGATCCATTCCACCTTGCAACTGATGCGAGCTGTTCCTAATCATTCAAGCTCTGTCTCAATTTTAGGCCGTACTGTTGTCTTTCAATACAAGAATTCAATGTTCAGCCGTCGTTCATTAAAGAATTTGTGCGTCCATAATCCAAAGGCCTCATTCATACAACAGCATTTACACAAAATGAAAAGAAAAATAATAAAAAAATAATCACAATGTACATAACCTAGGCTTCGTTCCTGTATGAGAGAAAAACGGTCAACAGTTATCAGTGATGCCAGTCAGATACCACGATGTTCCAAGATATCAAATCTGTATCAATGATCAGTATTCTTAATGCATAGAGAATGACGTATCTTAGTCACGCTTTGATCGCGGCGTTTCATAAGAACATCATGAGGATCTTGAAGTACATGTCATCATACGGCCCCTAGCCCCGGGTTAAGCGGAATTAGACACAAGTTTCGAAACTTACCGCCATAGATCTTGCACGATACGCTCGTATTTTGCTATCAGCATGCGATGTGTATCGCCAAATTTGAGAAACTCAGTGACGACGCTTGGTGGTATAACCCTGTTTTATAAGTTTCTGCAACAATGTTTTGTGACGTTGATTAAATTAATCACATTTATCACAGGATCTAGCAAATGCTACAGGGCGAGATATGTATACGCCATATGCAGGTCCTCCTGGAATATTACTGTCCAGAGAGGGATAGTTTACGATGTCGAAATTGTAATCATCTTTTTTGTCGTGAAGTCGACGAGAGAGAAGGCTCGCTTCAGTTTTATAGAAATATAGGTCTAAATATGATATCCCGTTAGGGCTATCTGTAGTTTCCTTCAAATCCAGTGAAGGTTGATATGTATCCTCATTGTGTCATTTGTATAGCGCTTATCCACAGCGAGAAGATCGTCTATATAACGTTTGGTGAATGAGATGCAACGGGCTTTGGATTGATCGGTTTTTGAAAGCGCTTGCATATATTCGTACTCATAAGAGAACAGATATAGGTATGCCAAAGTGGTGCACAGTCCGTACTCATTGAAATACCTATATACTGTTGATATATTGTTTCCAAATTTTACATAGATTTTTTCATATAAGGGAAGTGGGAAGAGGTGCCGACATACTGACAGGGAAGACATACTGACAGGTGCCGACATACTGACAGTGGGAAGAGGCGCCGACATACTGATCATACCCATCACCCAAGATGTCAAGGAATAATTATACTCCAGGCCGGCCCGAGCCGGTAGATGGGCTTTAAGTCATCGACCTACAGATCCAACTGCCGAATATGTATGCTTGGCGTATGGTGTGACCCTTTCAACGGCGCTGTACAACAACATTGGATATTTGCAGGCCGTAACACGGATGGTGGCGACGTTGCGAGAAAACCCTCCATCCAAGCCAGAGGGGGGGGGAGGGGGGTGAGGTTAAAGGGTCCGTGACAGCAAGTGAGGCGACCATCAACCAGACTTGCATTGACAAGGAAGTACATATCAGAGGTCCATCGCTGGGTTCAGCCCCTTTCCATGAACCATCAACAGCAAATACCCCTGCACTAATCACTCCTCCACGCCAAACTCAGAAAACGATGCCAATCTCTCCTCCCCAGAAATCACAGAAAACAACACCTACTCCTCTTCCCGGAAGCCCCAGAAGGCCACTTTGTCAGCCAGCTGTGGGAGGAAACCCTGGGGCTCAGCACTCGCCATTGACACCATTTCATGATTCCCCATTTAACATCGTAGAAGAAGCAGTTCTTCCACAATGTCATCTCCGCGAGCCCTCTGTTAACGTGCTTAATACCACTAATCAGATTAAGAATGAGTCCAACACCCTGCCACCCTCATCGGACCGGATCGTACCATCCGTCGTCGGTAAGGAGAAGCACAAAAAAAACTCTAGCAGTTGTCAGCACTCCCGCCACTGGATCCAAGCCGGAGACAATCTTCGGTAAGACGACCCTGTAAGTAATCTGCAGCCTGGATACCAAGCACAGCTTGCTCCATTCCTATTGCTACCATGGCATCAGTTTCAGAGACCATCATTCAACGTTTTGAACCTGTCCTTGTCACCAGCAATAAGGTCTGTATTGCGCGCGCAATTGCAGCAGAGACTGCGGAGCCTGCGTCAGCTAAAAGGGATGCTCATGTGACCAACACCCCCAAGAAAGGACACAAGCAATTTCACGTTGTGGATGTATTCCGCTAGTTCCAGCGGCGCGTCGGAAATGAGATGAGGAGGAGATGGTTTACTGGACTCCAGTAGGCCGGCTGGCCTCCAGTAGGGTGGAAGGACCCGTGTAACAGAAAAATGAAATGGGATGTAATTGCATACATTCTGGAGCTGCAGACTGAAGGTACAGTAAGGATACCTCAACTTATGAACGAATACAATATGTTGTCCCTGTCGGGCAGTGTCCAGGTCTTGATGTCGCATAAGACATGTTGGGAAGACCCGAATGTAGTAGATAAGAACCTTAGAATTTTCAACTAGGGTTCTGTAATGCAGATTGCCCTTAGTCAAGGTCCCTGGCAGCTGGTCGGTGGTTTCAGCATGTTGTTGTTGTCGTTTACTTCTCCAAAATGAAGTATGACGGTTTAAGCTCGACGTAATGTGCTATGAAGATGTAAAGTCAACCGTAAACATGAAAGGCAGTTACCATAAGAGTTAAAGGTGTGGATCACAATACAGTTCTTCTGATAAACTAATCTAATCTTACGCCACTAGTGCGCGTTTCAAGGAGACATACGGAAAGAACATGGTTTCTGCGTTTGAGGACTAGTATGCAACATATAAATGTAATGCATCTGTACGTCAGAGTCGCATGTTGAAGAATTTCCTTTAATCCGTTATGTAAAAACCATAGTCCATCACCCAAGCTCTTAGATTTCAAGTTCCGTGAACCACTTGTGGGAGTCGATAGATCGTGTATTTGCGACAAGTGGAGTTTACACGATACATTTGAAGCTATTGGAAGCTGCGTTTCTGGAAAAAATGAATGAAATAGCCAGACTTTTTTGCAACAAAGCTTTTTCATCAGCATACACCGGTATTTACGCCAATAAGTGACTTTCGACTGTGGAAACGCAGCATACCAGTGAATATAAACTTGCAACAATGTGTGTGGTTTTTTGTAAAATTCGAAAAAGGTTTCCGTCGATAGTTTTTGGACAAGAAATCGTACTTCTAATTACAACACATATAATGGAAGAGGGAAGAGGTGCCGACATACTGACAGAGCCACAGGTCTTCACAGTATAGTCTTGTGGTTAACCTATTCTATAAGCACATACGAATGAATTTAATGAGCTTCGTGATACTTTTGTTGTATCTCAGGTAAACATGAAACAGCTTGGATTATCTGATAAACTAATCTAATCTTACCTGTTTCAAGGAGACATGTGGCAACTAGTTGAATGTAATGCATGTACTTCGCGCAATGAGCAAGCTCTTTGAAGTTCCGTGCATTAGACGTGTTCGACCACGGAAATTTGCTGGAAAAAATAAATGAAATAGCCAGACTTTTTTGCAACAAAGCTTTTTCATCAGCATACACCGGTATTTACGCCAATAAGTGACTTTCGACTGTGGAAACGCAGCATACCAGTGAATATAAACTTGCAACAATGTGTGTGGTTTTTTGTAAAATTCGAAAAAGGTTTCCGTCGATAGTTTTTGGACAAGAAATCGCTTCTAATTACAACACATATAATGGAAGAGGGAAGAGGTGCCGACATACTGACAGAGCCACAGGTCTTCACAGTATAGTCTTGTGGTTAACCTATTCTAAAGCACATACGAAGAATTTAATGATTCGTGATATTTGTTGTATCTCAGGTACGCTTTTATTGTACCTGTTCATGTGGCAACTTGAATGACATGACTTCGCAATGAGCGTGAATTCGCATTGACGTTCCCAGGAATTTGCATGGAGTACTGATAGTCCGTCTGAAATTATCCACTATTCGAATTCCAATACAGGTAGATTGTTGGCCAAAACAGGTAACCGTCGAATCATATAGCCAAGAATCGATCTAATTCGCCAGAACTACGTTGATCTGGTTTTTTTTTCGCCAATGCACCAACCATTGTGGCCGAGATTGTATTTCGCCCTCACCCTCGTGGCTAATTCTATTATCCTTGAGACCAGGAAGCGGAAACTTGCCACATTACGCAGGCCTATCCTTGTGTCAAGCTCTACTATACCAGAAAACCCCAAAATAATCCAAAAGGGCTTCTCTGCGTTATATTAACGTTTGTACAATTTTTTAATAAGTTAATAAGCGCAGTAACTTAGTTTAATTGGAAATTGGATCAGAGCACTTTCATTTGATCTGTCATCAAAGTTCCCGGGCTAGTGTATCTAATTCCGCTTAAACCGCTGCTTGGGACCGTGTGGATACTTCATAGTTTCCACATGAACATCTGCAATAAGAGCGCGGCTGAGATACCGTATTCTCGGATCTGAACGTGAGATGTCGAGGTAATCTTTACTGTATACTGGTTGATTTATAGTCTCCAGACGTCGTCAATTTTTCCTACCTCCTGTATATCGCTCCAATTCACGAAGAAAAAAAGTAAGCAATAAAAAAACGCAATTTGGTCAACAAGGTCGCCATTTTATGCAATAGGTACTGGAAATGATCCCAATACATGTATGATCAAGTCAGAAACGTTCAGCTCTCTTTTTGTCCTCCGCTACGTAGTAGGGGGGGGGGGGACTTAGAAACACCGGTGTCCGTAATTCCGTAATTCCGTAGTTCCGTAATTCCGTAAGATTTTCTTGTCCGGACAATAACTCGTGAACGATTTAACCGATCAACTTCAAACTTGGGGTGTGCCTTGACATTAGCGAGAGGACGGATGGGATTGTTTTTCAGCAATGTGCATAATCCAATATGGCCGCCGTCAGCCATTTTGGATTATAAGCAGTTGGATCTTAGATTTTCTTGTCCGGACAATAATTCGTGAACGATTTAACCGATCAACTTCAAACTTGGGGTGTGCCTTGACATTGGTGAGAGCACTATTGGGATTGTTTTTCACCAATGTGCGTAATCTAATATGGCCGCCGTCAGCCATATTGGATTATAAGCAGTTGTATCTTAGATTTTCTTGTCCGGACAATAACTCGTGAACGATTTAACCGATCAACTTCAAACTTGGGGTGTGCCTTGACATTAGCGAGAGGACGGATGGGATTGTTTTTCAGCAATGTGCATAATCCAATATGGCCGCCGTCAGCCATTTTGGATTATAAGCAGTTGGATCTTGGCGCGCGCGTCATCACCGGCAGCCAATGGACGGGTACTAGAATTTCGCTCACGTCTGCGCCTCCATCCGGGTACTGGGATGCTTTCGCCTACGCCCGCGCCCACATCCGGGTACTTCTATGTAGGTGTATAAAAGTGGGAATGTTTAGGCCAATGCTGCATTCAATGGCCTGCTTGACCTGACCAGCCTGAGCCTGCCTCACCAGCCTGAGCCTGCCTCACCGGAGCTATACCATGAGACGTGGAGAAGATTTTCCAGGGGATCCTCCGGCGCTGTAATCTTTGTTGTTGTTGTTGCTCTCTTTTTTGGACTAACCCATCAGAATAGTACGTATCACGGACTACACCCGTAGAGCTACGTCTAGGCGTGCATGTGTGACATGGTCTATAAAACACGTCTCTCTGGATCCTACACCTCCATTCCTACGGTTTCAGAGCCATGACGGACACCCGCCCCTATGCGACTCGCATTTTACAATCTGAGCCTGCCTCACCGGCCTGAGCCTGCCTCACCGGAGCTATACCATGAGACGTGAAGAAGATTTTCCAGGGGATCCTCCGGCGCTGTAATCTTTGTTGTTGTTGTTGCTCTCTTTTTTGGACTAACCCATCAGAATAGTACGTATCACGGACTACACCCGTAGAGCTACGTCTAGGCGCGCATGTGTGACATGGTCTATAAAACACGTCTCTCTGGATCCTACACCTCCATTCCTACGGTTTCAGAGCCATGACGGACACCCGTCCCTATGCGACTCGCATTTTACAGCATGCGACCGTCGTTAATTCGCTCACGGGTTACCGAGCAGTGGTTCGGTCCATGTTTTCAGATGGCGACGACAACGAGGGGCGACGCCAGATCCTGAACGAGTTCACAGAAGCGGTCCTCGACAGAGTGCACTCGATGTAGAGGTGTGCCATCACTCACCACTACTGGACTATGACAGCCATCCTTGATGCTCGGGCTATGGACCACGAGCGCTCACGCCGGAATCAGCGACGGCTGGTTGGCCTAGTCATGGTCTGTGCCCTATTGACCCTGGCGCTGTGGCATTGACAGTGGGACCTGACTATAAATACGAGGGTCAGACACAGTGTGCGTCATTCAACGATCGTCATTGGGTCAACCATGTCACCAGTTCTACGAGCCATCCTTCCCCTTACACCCCGGGTGGGGTTACACGTATATGAAGATAAAGTCACCCTCGTGGAAGACCGTGGAGATGTTTGCTGGTCGCGCGCTGAGACCGTATCGAATACGGTTACGCTACACCGTGACGGCTGGACCAAATTTAAACGGGTGTTGAGCGGCGAGCTCGACGGACACCTCATCCATATAGACAATGCCATCTACGTACACCGTGGATCCTTCTTCCCACGCTTGGGCCGCTACCAAGACCCTACGCGAGGCTTCACCCAAGACCTCGATCTGTGGACAGCCTTCGAGAAAGTGGTGCCTATCGTGGACCAGCTGTTTACACCGGACGAGCGGTCATCAGACGAGTTGGAGTGGGCTTGTGCCCTGAGAGAAGCAGCGGCAGAACCCAATGAACAAATGTCTAGCAATGAACCAGACGACGATGCCATTGATTACCCGGCTAGACTTTGACCACCCGATTCTTCGATCTCACGGGGTTCTCCCTATAAATACGAGAGACAGTCAAATCTGGTGCCA
Organism: Hanleya hanleyi; assembly: GCA_036873755.1. Taxonomy (NCBI): domain Eukaryota; kingdom Metazoa; phylum Mollusca; class Polyplacophora; order Lepidopleurida; family Hanleyidae; genus Hanleya; species Hanleya hanleyi. Next base: position 119,102 of record JAVTVY010034218.1, read on the forward strand.
TTCACGTACTGACCATGACGGAGCATATAATACTGGCGTATCTCAGCTTGACTCCGAGGTTTTCCTGCACGTTTATGCAGATAAGGTCGATATCATGGAGGAGGTGGGAGACATCTGTGATGCGGACCCTACACAACCGTGCCCGGCCCACATTCGTCTGTCCCGGGAGGGCTGGACCAAATTCAAACGGGTGTTGTCTGGTGAACTGGACGGCGACCTCATCCACTTGTGTCACGATGTGTACATCCGACGCGGCCCTTTCTTTGCTCAATTGGCTCGGCTAGATGGGGGTACAGTGCATTTTACTCTTCACCCTGATCTATAGTCTGCATTGAAAGATGCCGTGGTAGATGTGGATCAAGTGCGTATCAAGCGGTCATCAGAGGAGTTGGACTGGTCATTTACCATGGACACTGTGGAAGCCAACGAAGAAAATCAGAAAGAAACTCCGGCCCAAGATATACCCGTTATAAATAAACGATAGAGCCAGGGTCCATCTTCATTTGTCACCATGAAGAGCTGGGAGAAGGTGTTGGATAACTTATACTACAGTCCCGACAGTCCGGCGGCCTATAGACCATTGTCGGCTCTCTATCGAGCGGCCAAACCCAAGGGGATACAACGTGCCCAAGTCCGAGATTGGTTAAGAAAACTGCCTCTGAACACAGCGTCTCCCAAAACGCGCAAAGCGCAAATGGGCTTTGTGGTGATACTGCTAACCCTGCTGAGTGTCTTGTACGGAGGTGTGTTTTACGATGTAGCCTATGTCAGCACGTTACTTAACCAACTGAGAACACCAGCCATCAGTGAAACCGGTCTACAGATAGCACCAGTCAACCCCGTATCGAGCCCAGTCACCACCACATCCCGTGTACAAGCCCCATCGAGCTCCACACCAAGCACCAAGTACACCCACTACGTCTGAAAACCCACCGAATTTCATCCCTCACAATGAACAGACAACGACGACCGACGTTGTACCCACCACCATCATCACTCGCAGTGAACAGACAACGACGACCGACGTTGTACCCACCACCACCACTCCAGTTCACTCGTACCAAATTTACAAGAGCGGGTTACCACGACAGCGCATACAGCTCGAACCATGGACCCTCGGTGGCAGCATCCCTTCACTTGCGTCATCGCAGGACCGACGGGCTCCGGCAAAACGCACTTCGTCAGGAAGCTCCTTCAACACGCCGACAGCATGATCACCCCACCCATTGCCCGAGTCGTGTGGTGTTACGGAGAATGGCAGGCAGCGTATGCAGCTATGCCCCACATCACGTTCGTGGAAGGCCTACCCAACCTGGCCGATTTGGAACCCGACACCTTGGTGGTTCTGGATGATCTCATGGCGGAGACGAATGCGCAGGTCACCCAACTCTTTACCAAAGGCAGCCATCATCGACGGCTCCGCATCATCTACATTGTGCAGAATCTGTTCAGTAAAAACAAAGAACATCGGAACATCAGCTTAAATGCCCACTACCTGGTGCACCTGGCGAGACAGATGTATCCCGGCCGCGCACCGTTTGCGTTGGAAGCCTTCAAAGATGCGACAACCCCTCAGCACGGGTATATGCTCTTCGACCTCAAGCAAGCCACCCCGACCACCTTCGACTACGGACCGGCATCTTTCCCGGAGACACCCACCACGTGTACATGCAAAAATAATGTAAACACATCCACAGTGGCGCCCCCAGCTGGGGTGTGTGTGTTTGATGATGGGGATAATAAAAAGAATTAATACCACAGCATGGTTGACTTTTGTCTCTGTTCTCTGAAGTAGATAAAAAGAGCAGAGTTGTGGGTTCTAGCATTAGTTGTACATGATGTCTGCGCGAGTACGGAAGCACGCTCCGACGCTCCGTGTATTGAAGACGGCCTCACCCGAGTTGGTCCGAACCATTGTACGCGGTGCGGACCCTGACCTTGTACGCTGTCTGTGCGAGATCGAGTACAACCTGTTAAAAGGCAACGTACCACTGACTCCGACTCAGAAGACCAAGTTGGCCAAGCATAAGACAGGTCTCCGAACCCTAGTCCAGAAGCGGGTCCCTCAAACACAAAAGAAAAAGGTGTTACAGAAAGGCGGCTTTCTCGGGGCCATCTTAGCACCGTTGGCCGCTTCCGTGTTGGGTCCAGTATTGGGTGGACTCTTCGGCCGACAATGAACCACACGAAAAAATTGGTCCTCGTCGAACCACGGTTCCTTCAAAACCTCCAATCGCCCTACCCTGTCCCACCTACGGTGAAGACCATAAACACCCTCGATGGAGAGACGCAACAGATCTTACAGAGACCGGGGTTAAGCGACAGTGAGAAAGTACAACGGTACAATGAGACGCTTCAACGGTACATGACGTTCATGGACCAATACAAAAACCCTCTCCACCCCAGCACCACCACCACCACCACCACGTGACACACTGCCTACCTCAGCACCGCTCCAACAGCTGCCATTACCAGGGGTACCACCCACAGCCCCACAGTGGGGCGAAGACGAAGTCCTGAAGAGTGTACCTGCATCGTTCAAGAAACAAGCTGGCCTGGTATTACAACGGATGAAACACAATCCTTACATGACTTGGAATGATAAAGGCGAACTCCTGGTACAGAATCAGGTGGTCCCCGGGACCCACATGACGGATTTAGTGAATGACCTTATGCGTCAACGCAGGTCGCACACGGATCCTCGGGGATGGGAGGTCTTCGCTCAAGGCTTGAAAGACATGCATGTACCACAGGAATTGGTGGGGAATCCCCACCGCTGGGCCTTTATGCAGCGGACCCAGCAATCGCCGAGTGGCCCACTACCTTCTTGGGAAGCCGACTGGGAACCGGAGTCACCCCCAAAAACACCACCACCACAACGGGCACCTACTTTTCAGGCCTTTAAAAAACCATCCTCGATCAGGACACCCCACATCTCCAGAGCCGTGACACGTAGCAAGTCACCGAGAGGAACACGACGCCGGACACAACCGCCCAAGGCCTGGAACACCTATTAAAACCAACAGCAGCAGCAGGACAGCTCAGTCGCCATGTTTTACCTCACCCTACTCAGTAACAGTTCGCTGGATGTGTTTCCTGACAACACCTTGGCCAAGTACGTCACCCAGTTACCGCAACCGTTGCATTTACCTGGACGATGGGAATGTGGCCTCGTGGATATCCAATACCCTTACTCGTGGTACAACGTGCGAGCCAATGAAGTGTGGTACGAGGTAACCTACGAAGGCAAAAACACCCGACTCTCCCTCCCCGAAGGCCAATACGATACCCCCAAGGAGTTCATGCAGGGGCTGATCCTTTCCCTTCAAGAATCACGTGGACTTCGATTACAACGCACACAACGGCAAGGCACAGATCCTCCTCACCGCCAACGTGAGTGTCGTACTGAGTTCTATCCTACAGCAAATGCTGGGTCTCGCTCACGCGACCTACACGGGTCCATCCGAGGACCATGGCCAGACCCCGATGGATATGAAGTCGGGTATGTACGGACTCTACGTCTACTCGGACGTAGTCGACAACCACATCGTGGGCGATATCAACACACCTCTGTTACGGGTGGTCCCCATTAAAAAGACGTATGGAGATCAAGTCACCCACAGTTTCACTCACATGCTCTACCTACCCGTACGACAAAACGACATCAACACTATCACGGTGGATATAAGAGATGACACGCGACGACCGGTGGCATTCGAACGAGGAAAAGTGGTGCTGACACTTCATTTTCGACTTCATTTTGCTCCCCATTTTGTATAATGAAGGTCCCTTACGAGTGCGATGCATGCAGCTATATGGACTATTATGCCCAACAGGCCGGGGGTGGCCTTCCCGTCTTCAGTGGTGCGCGCATGCAACGAGGACATGGACTGGGGAACATACTCGGGAGCATCGTCAAAACGTTCCTACCCTTGGTGACGCGTGGAGTAAAAGCGATCGGCAAACAAGCGGTACGCAGTGGACTGCAAGTGGCCGGTGATGTCTTGGGGGGTACGGCATCCAAATAAGCCTTGAAACGGCGGGCCAAAGAAGCGGGAGGCGTCTTGGTCGCCAAAGCACAACGCACCGTAGGGAATAAAAGACCTGCACCACCGAGACCACGCACCAGTCGACGACCGACCCAGCGACGACGCACATCGAAGACCCAGGATATCTTTTCTTAACCATGTCCTTGATCCACGCAGAGTCCTGCCCCTCCACCAACAGTGAATTTGATTTGTGGACCGTGCCGCCCACACAAACCAGTGCCGAGCAAGGATTATGGGTGGAGCATCTCCCGCTCTCCAGCATCAACGAAACAGGGCCCATCGAGTTCACCATCAGCAATGCAGATTCGGCCTATGTGGATTTAGCCCATACGTACTTGTATGTGAAAGCCAAGGTCGTCAATGGGGATAGCTCCAGAATCATCCAAGCTGCAACGGTGGGCCCGACGAATCTCTGGCTGCACTCGATGTTTCAACAGGTGGATATTTTTCTCAGCGACAAACTCATCAGTGACTCGACCAACACGTACCCTATCGACCCTACATCGAGATACTGTTGTCGTATGGACGAGAGGCTAAAAAATCTCAGCTGACAGCCGCTTTATTCTACCAGGACACAGCCGAGCACATGGACACGGTGGACAATGAAGGATATAACGAACGGAAGGCTTTCACCGCGAACGGCGCCTCGGTGAATCTCATGGGTCGACTGCACGCAGACATTCTCTTGAACAAGATCCCCATCAAAATCCGACTGATACGGGCGCCTCCGACCGTCGCCTTGATGGCCACTAACGTAGACGGGCATGCAGCCGACTATAAGATTGTCATCCAAGACGCAGTCCTGTATGTCCGAAAAGTGAAACCGAATCCAGCCGTTCAATTGGGACACATGAAAGCCTTGGAAACAAAACCAGCCCAGTACCCTATCCGACGTGTACAAACCAAAGTGTTCTCTGTGCCTGCTGGAAATATGAGCGCCAACAAAGAAAACCTGTTCCTGGGGGAACTACCCAAGCGATTGATCCTGGCCTGTGTGGAAAATACCAGTTTCAGCGGAGCCTACCCAGAGAATCCGTTTGACTTTAAACATTTCGGCATCAATTTTGTGGCCCTGCATGTGGATGGACAACAGGTCCCAGCCACGGCCTTAACACCGAACTTTGGGCGCGAAATTCGAGCCTATCAGAGCCTGTTTACAGCCACCGGTCAAATCAACCACGACGAAGGGAATATGATCAGTCGGGAGAACTACGCGAACGGATACACGTTGTTCTGTTTCGACTACCCCCCCGACCCTACATCGAGATACTGTTGTCGTATGGACGAGAGGCTAAAAAATCTCAGCTGACAGCCGCTTTATTCTACCAGGACACAGCCGAGCACATGGACACGGTGGACAATGAAGGATATAACGAACGGAAGGCTTTCACCGCGAACGGCGCCTCGGTGATCTCATGGGTCGACTGCACGCAGACATTCTCTTGAACAAGATCCCCATCAAAATCCGACTGATACGGGCGCCTCCGACCGTCGCCTTGATGGCCACTAACGTAGACGGGCATGCAGCCGACTATAAGATTGTCATCCAAGACGCAGTCCTGTATGTCCGAAAAGTGAAACCGAATCCAGCCGTGTAATTGGGACACATGAAAGCCTTGGAAACAAAACCAGCCCAGTACCCTATCCGACGTGTACAAACCAAAGTGTTCTCTGTGCCTGCTGGAAATATGAGCGCCAACAAAGAAAACCTGTTCCTGGGGGAACTACCCAAGCGATTGATCCTGGCCTGTGTGGAAAATACCAGTTTCAGCGGAGCCTACCCAGAGAATCCGTTTGACTTTAAACATTTCGGCATCAATTTTGTGGCCCTGCATGTGGATGGACAACAGGTGCCAGCCACGGCCTTAACACCGAACTTTGGGCGCAGGAATTTCATTCGAGCCTATCAGAGCCTGTTTACAGCCACCGGTCAAATCAACCAGGACGAAGGGAATATGATCAGTCGGGAGGACTACGCGAACGGATACACGTTGTTCTGTTTCGATCTGACCCCCACCTTAGAGAACGACCATCAGCTGGCCCTCGCCAAGCAAGACAATTTACGGTTGGAAATCCACTTTGCACGAGCCCTCCGACCACCGTCAATGTGATCTGCTACGCCGAGTTTGACAACATCATTCAAGTGGACAAGGCGCGCAACGTCCTGTGTGACTTCTCCACCTAGCATGGATACAGACCAGATAACCACCGTGCTGGAGAATGACCCAGGGACACGTATGGTCTTTCAAGACCGTATGTATCCTGCTGCTTACGTTCTCAACACGGACCCGATGGATCGGCCCGGTGAACATTGGGTGGCCGTGTACTTGACAGAAGCGCAGGGCGAATACTTTGACCCGTACGGCCTGCCACCCCTCCATCCCGATTTAACAGACTTCATGGATCAAGGCACAGAGACGTGGTGTTGGAACAGTCAAACGTTGCAAAGCCTGACCAGTAGCGTGTGCGGACAATATTGCTTGTTTTACCTGTACCATCGATGCCGGGGCAGAACCTTATCTACCATCGTACAGATGTTTGACGTGTACCCCAAGGCCGAGGACCGCGATGTACTCGTATATGAATGGGCCGTCCATCATTTCAATGTACAAGCCCCGTTCTGGGCTTAAGTTCTTTCAATGTACAAGCCCCTGTTCTGGGCTTAAGTTTACAAGCCCCCTGTTCTGGGCTTCAGTTCTTTCAATGTACAAGCCCCCTGTTCTGGGCTTCAGTTTTCACGTGGTTGTTCTCAAGTTGTTGTTGTTGCTTAATAAAAAAATGAGATCTCACCAAAAAACCCTGTCTTGTGTGTTTTCTATATGAGCATAATGCATGAAACTGGCTTTGAACACCGTATTAGCCAATCAGTGGCCTAGAATGGGGCCAAAGGTAACCCATCCATGTCCAGAAAACATTACCCGGGTGTACAAGAACCTGGATGTAGGCGCGGACGTAGGCGAAAGCATCCCAGTACCCGGATGGAGGCGCAGACGTGAGCGAAATTCTAGTACCCGTCCATTGGTTCTTTTATCGATCGCTCATTGGCTCTTTTTCTCGACCGCTGATTGGTCCAAATGGACCTGCCCATCCTTCCCAGGTTAATTTACAATCCCCTTTTTGGGTTCAAGCTCTGTATATCGATGCCGCAACATTGTTGCCGAACCTTGCCGAAAGAGAGATCTTGGACCTTTTGACCTGGATGTGACCTTTCACCTTTTGAGCCGACATTCGCGCATTGCCGGTGATGACGCGCGCGCGCGCTGCGGCCGGAGTAACCCGCGCGCTGCGGCCGGGGCGGGCTGGGCCGGGCCGGGAAAACCCCCACAGACAGGTCAGTACATGCATTCCTATCATGTTCCCAGGTCACACCCCATTCACACAGGCCCTCATGCATACCCGGATGCAGGCGCATACGTCAGCGAAATTCTGGCGGGAAAACACCCACAGACAGGTCGCGCCCCATTCACCCAAACCGGAAGTGACGTCATACCCCTAATTTTACATGCACCCATCCATGACTGGATGCCCGTTCACAAAAGCTTCACTTTGATACCTCACTCGACGCCATCGGACCATGAGTGGCCCACCTAGACCGCAAAAACGTCTATTTCCACACCCGTTTCCCACAATTCCCTGTCTGCGCATGCGCAGAATGTGGCCAACGGCCGAGACACTACTCCAGGCGGTTGCTTCCTCACATAGGCTTCACATGGATACCGCACTCGACTCCATCGGCCCATTAGTGGCCCCAGAACGTCTATTTCCATACACTTTCTCTACTGCGCATGCGCAGAATGACGTCTGTTCCACGTCACACCCAGCCCGTTGGAGACTCCCTCACGTATGCTTTACATTGATACCTCACTCGGTCCAATCGGCCCACTAGTGGCCCACCTAAACCCCAACACGTCTATTTCTATACTACGGCCAGACTGCGCATGCGCAGACTATTGGCAACGAACGACACACTAGTCCAGCTAGTCCAGGCGGATGCTCCCTCACGACAGCTTCAAAATAAGACCTCATACGACACCATAGGATCATTAGGGGCTCACCTAAACCCTAAAACGTCTATTTCCACACCCTTTTCCCAGAATTCCCTGTCTGCGCATGCGCAGAATGTTGACAACGGCCGAGACACTAGTCCAATCGGATGCCCCCTCACATAGGCTTCACATTGATACCTCGCTCAACTCCATCGGCTCATTAGTGGCTCACCTAGATCCCTAAACGTCTATTTTCATACCCTTTGTCTATTGCGCATGCGCAGAATGACGATATTGCGACCCCACATCCATTCCGTCGGATGCGCCTTCACGAATGCTTCACATTGATACCTCATGCGACTCCATCGACCCACTAGTGGCCCACCTAAACCCAAAACGTCTATTTCCATACACTTTGTCTATAGATTTAATATGCATTCCTAGTACCCGTTCTCTGCATGGCAGAACTGTACAACCCAGATCAAGTCTGGACATGGCTTGATCTCGGGGAGCCAGATGTTCGGCACGTGAGCTCACTCACGCAGACGCCAGACCAGGTGTTCATGGTGGCCGCAACATTGCAGCGAATGTGCAACATTGTTGTAATTCGGGGAGCCAGGTGTTCGGCACGTGACAACCCCAAGCAGACGACAGCGAAATTCTGGCGGGAAAACCTTCACAGACAGTACATGGCCTATCATGTTCAAAAATGACCATCCCCATAAACGGACCTGACCGAGGAGCCACGGACCTGACAGTAACATCTTCATACATTACTACTACTGGAATGACATTGTGGAAAAACCCCACAACGGAGGTCACCGACACTACACAAAAAGGCGGATTTCGCGTACTGGGGAAATGTATTGCTTATCAATGGGAGAGGCCACTGTTTGCACTTCTTTACATAGATGCCCTCTAGTGTGGATGTTTGTGTTTCATGGCGTATGACCCGTAGGGTGCAGCTTGGAGAGGCCAAGATGACAAATACATTTACGGGATATATGTTATAGATATGGCATCCTATATTTCATATACCCAAAATAGTATGGTCACAGGTATGGAATATTTAGTATTAAATTATATTCCATACAGCAGGAAATGTAAAATAACCAATTATGGCAAGACTGCCTTAAATTTAATCAAATAATACTCTTTGACTATATTCGAGAGGTATGACAAAGTATTTGTATATATGAATATTTATTTAAATTTAACCTATCATTGAAATGCAATGTCGAAGTTCCATCAACCGGCTTCCTCCAAGAGGTACGTCTCATACTGGTTCATTATGATTTTAAACGGCATAAGAAGGTAATTCTTTTATGTTACAAATATTAAGATTTGACATCATGAAATAGTAATTCTGATACACTGCAAATATTAAGATTTCCTCTAATTTCATCCGGAGTGTAAAGGAAACCAAATGAAGCATTATAAGTTATTTCACCGTCTGGTAAATATATGCATATTTCGATGACAGCAAATATTCAGTTTATCTCTTTCACTGATGGTTATACGGGTATGCCATTCCATTTTTTATGGTCAGCGAATATATGGCAAAACTGAACTTTTGCAACCAGTTTGGTAAATACTGCAAATATATGCAAATGTTAAGGAATGACTGCGCTGTAAATATATTGGAAATATTTTCAGTTACCAACAGTTTAATCTCATTTAAATGTTATCAATAGTAATCTTTCATTTTGCAAATTAATGCAAATTTGAAAATGCGATATGGTTTTATTGTGTGTAGGTAAATAATTTTTATTTTGATCATTCAACACGCTCTCGTGCATAATGTGTGTGTGTAATATGTGGCATAACACGACAAGTGCAAGGAAACTGTGTGGGGTTTCTTTGCTTATTTCATACAATACCAACTACAATGAATTGGTTAGAAAGCTCCACTTCTTGGCGATTTCTACTTCGTCGTTTCAGGAATCAGGAGTTACCCTGCAGCATAAGATGGAAACGAGGAATCCATGTACTATATAGGACAACTCTTCCCAATACAACGTATAAAATAAGCCACGTGATTGACTGGTTATACACGTAGAAATATTACACAATTCAATGTAATATAATTTACAGAAATATGAAACAGAAGTAAAACTTCATACTGTCCTGTATCAAATTAGTCACAAATGCGGCCTTAATTTACTATCCATATCCGAGTACCGCACACTCTGGGTGGCGAAGAAATTGAATACACATGTTTAACTTCTCCTTGCTGAAATTTACACATAATTCAATCTTTGTGCTCTTTTGGGACCCATATGATACATATAGGCGCACAATAGTTCCGTTCGATTATTTCTGAAGAAAAATCCAACAGCATGCCGTTTCTTCACTCCAACAGAAGTATTTTTTCTTGCGTGTACTTCTCCCACAAGCAAAGTTAGTGAACTGATTCTAGCTGTACACTGTATGCATGGTTATAACACATGCAGCATTTTTGTCTTGGCGAAACAAGCACGTTGTGATTGGTTGACCTTTATGTTAGCCCGATAAACGTAATATGATTAGAATTCTGATTGACAGACAGGTCGGGCCTGCAGACAACCGGCGACTTTTACAGACATTAATCCCTAAAACAACCGTCTTCCCAAGATATCTAAAAGATAAACGGGAATACATGTATATCATTCGTCTATCGGATAACCTAAGATGAAGACCCGGCTTATCGGCATGGTGAAATAAGTTATGCAAGTTTATCCATGGTGGCCAAAAGAAATTAAATCCGAATGGGCGAAGTCTCCAATTTTCAACAATGCCCATATATATGTATCTTTATATCAGCCATGATCAAATGAAACATATAGAATGCAGTAGCTCCTATAAGAAACTGTCTAGACAGTGATATTCCTGAAATATCCCGATAAGAGAATTTCGGGTGCATTGCATTTTAAACCAGAGACCGTACAATCACAGTCTCTGATACTAGGTACCGTATAAATTTAACAAAATATGCACGATTTACCGTTCCAAGAATTGAGCCTAAAGCATATTTTGTCAACTTTTGAATACATGTCGAATATATCGTTAGTATACTCCACGTTGAAGAATGGGAAGAACAGTTATTCTGGTGAAGCTGACAAAGGAACTGCACGTCCCACTGCGCCAGTAGTATAGAAAGCGTAAATGTCGGAGGATTTGTGGAAGACGGAATGTGGAAAAAGAAATGTGGGTTGTAAATGCGGGTTGTTTGACGTCACACCAGCTTCAATATAACCCTCCACCCTTATGGGGTAGTGTATACGGTTCTCCTCTGGACAACCGAAATTGTGCTCTTTACTTCCCGAGTGCGCATGTGCAGTCTACATGCCAAACTTCTCCTTTAGATGATACCCTTTTAGTATGAAAAAATCTCCATACATTAGATCGCGTCTATTTTTCTAAAATCTGATGTTACTTTATTGGTAAATTTAGAATATTGAAAACAGTTTCTTCTAACCCCAATAGGGTTGACTGTGGCGATTGAATGTAAATGTGCATGGTGTATATCCACACGGCTCTAACTAGCCTGTCGACCCGCCTCGGGCGAACTGGCCATCTATTGCCTTCTGTTTATATTCTATCAGTCAGTAATAGTCGCATAGTACACTATACATGACAATTATTAACAAAACAATGCCGAATATGAAATATGTCAATTTTTTACTTGTGTGTCTCGGGAAAAGGTCCTCAGTGGCAGTCTGTTTTGAGTATAGACCAGAACGTTCTATTTCACTGTTGTGTTTTATTGTCAAATTTCAATCGCCGTTTTGGGACACCGATTTTGTGTACAATTGGTGTCTAATCAAACGTTTTCTGTGAAATCAGGAATCTATCCTAGCTCAAGTGAGAATACACAAAATATCGAACTGGACCTGGCGCGGTTCAGTGAGATTTTGACCATCATGAAGATCTCACAGTGAAACATATTCTTATCGACTGTATAGATTTTAAGAGATTCTTTTTATCGATCAGTTATTTCAGAAGATCTTTTTAGCCGAGTGAGAGAAGACTGTATCGTAGTTTATTTGAGAGAAATCGGTTAGATGAATAAGTTTTAATGTATGTGCATGTCTTTTGGTGTGTTGTGTTGATTACTTCTGGTTTGCTAGGTTGTTGACTTGCTTTTATTAGAATACATAGAATTCTTCGCTATATAGCTGAAATATTGCTGAACGCGACATTAAACCTAGTTAATTCTCTCTATCACTCTCCTTGGCCACCATGAGATGCGCTTTGAAGTGCCAAAAAGAAATGTCACCTACGAAAGAATGTTTTCAGTTAGCTGGAGGGATGACAAAATAAGGAGTCGAAATATCGAGTCAAAATGAGCCGCATATGCTTTTCAGAGCTTTTGAAGTATATTATGTCTTATGGTCTTAATAAGTTCCACTCTCTGGGTCTTAGGGTGTTTGAATAACAGCATCTTGAAGTAGTGGATTTGTGCAAAATCGCCTATTTCGAACTGAAAACAGCACATTTTCTCTCCGTAAACACACGAAGCCAGTCTAGAAGAGCCTAGAACCAATAACTTTACCCCGAAATATTGGTCGTGTCAGTAGTCAGTTGTTGCCCAAATATTGCGTATTACACATTATATTATCCCCTCCATCAAATCACACCTAACCTTGGCGAGCCGCGTTGGGTGTTACAATTCTTGTATGGTGTTGTCGGCGGTGTTCGCTCTTGTCCAATCAGAAACCGCAGTATAAGAAACTACCGTTGTGTGGCGTCAATCTTCGGCGATGTTCGCTCTTATTCGTATTCAAAAGTCATCCAACTTTTCTGGTAATCTCTGAGGCCATTTACCACTCCAATCGTTGTCTACACTACGAGCGCTTCAATACGGTCCATTCAGAGCAAAGATGGTCCCTAGAGATCGATCTAAATGTTTCTCTTTTCTATTACTCCTATAGACTGCGCATGCACACAATGGCGTCACTTCCAATCCAAACCACATCAAACGTAGTCTACTCGCTGAGAGCTTCAAAATCAACCAACGGCCCCGAGATCCCTCCCATCGTATGCTACGGAACGAAAAATACCCACACACTATATATTGGTTCAGGTAAATTACAAGCGTCTGGTCCGTCATTCATAATTCAGCCGTCGTCCATTAGAGTCCGTTTTCCGGCATTTTTTGCCAGTAAAGTCCTACTTTTACATCCATCCGCCAGTTACGCGGCGAGACCCTACATGATCCATTTGGTTTAGGGTTATCCCACCAAGACTCATTTCCCGGGGTGGGCGGGGGGGCTGATGCTCTCCCTGCTCTGATTTGAGAGCATTTTCGAGAATCTCGCAGTGCGTCAGATATTTGTATGCATTCCAATTAAAATAAATATATTCCCCTAATGTGCACATTACTGCATGGGAACACTTTTTCCTAAAGAGAGGCATAAGAGAATGTTTAGTATTTCCTGAGACATTTTGGTTGTTCAGCTAATCGAAAGTATAACTGATACGACAGTAGTATATAAACAGCATCTGTGAGCCGATTTAGCCGCAGATGGCCGCCAGGGGGCGCCACCAGTCTTGTGACGTCACTTCCGGTTCCGGTCACGTGACCGGAAGTGACCTTTGACCCCTGCACATGCGCACAATACCGGATATTAATATTGGTGCGCAGTGGTCAAAAGGTCACTTCCAGTCACGTGAACAGAACCGGAAGTGACGTCACAAGACTGATGGCGCCCCCTGGTGGCCATCTGCCGCTAAATCGACTCCCAGATGCTCTTTTATTACTTATCAAATTGACGTCACTATAACGTCACATTCGGTAACGTGACATCCGGGGTCATAGGTCACATCCGGGTCAAAAGGTCAAAAGTCACTGCCGGGTCACGTGACAGCCGGAGTTATCTCCCCCTAGTTCCTAACCCCATAAACAATACAAACAGACGTGCTGTCTTTTTTATCCATGATTTGGGCCAAATCTTCATCAGTTGGTAACGTAAAACGCTTTCCGTCTGTACACGCCATCGTGATCACAGCGGAATGACAGCACAACAGACGACAATGCCACGAAAGAGTCTGTTTATGGGCGATAAATGCGCGAGACCGTGTGACATTGCCTCTGCCGTGTGACGTCAGCGCGTGATCGTGTGATATCGGCGCGAGATCGTGGGGCATCACATTGCCGAGCTGTTTTTTTCATAAGACATCGAGAATTGCGGAATATCACGTGATGGTGTCTCAACCAATTAAAATAAACGAATACATAGTGAGGTATAAGAATAGGGGATATACAATCTCATGCCATGAGAATGACAATTAATATACTGTCGGAAATTTGCCACTACACATGTGGTAGAGAATACAATTGATTTGGATAGGAGTAGTCACGAGGGCTTCAAGACGAGAACCTCCGCGACCCATTGGGACCAGGAATGGTCCCTGTATAGCTCAAACACACCCCCAAAATGCCCTCTTCGCTACCACTCCTTGACTCTCCATGACGTCATCTCCAGTTCAAAGCACCCCAGTTGTAGTCTACTCCACGAGCGCTTCAATATGACGCCTTGCAAGGCCTAGTTAGACCACGCAGAGTAAATGTGCCTATGTGCACCCCAAAATGTCCTTTCTCTACTACTCTTCAACTGCGCATGCGCACAATGACGTCATTTTCGATTCGTCAAGCGTAGTCTATTCCACCAGTGCTTCAATATGGGACCCTGCACAGCCCATTTGGACTCGAAATTCAACCAATGGCTTCGAACCACTCCCAAAGTACGCTTAAGCGTGCAAGAGATCGATCAAATACCCACACCTTATACTTTGCTCCACAAGAAAACGAGAGATCCCGAAGGATCTTGGCGCTCACCATTGTCCGATAATTGTAAGCTAATGACTAGAGGATCTTTTTGTCCATTGTTGCTAAGAACAAACGATTGATTTGTAATTTTGTTTACAGAATTTCGAATCTGAGCGAAAAAGATCGAAAAAGGGACACCGAAAAACACCAAGATATAATCTAAGTTTCAGGAGTTTCAAGATTTCTAGAAACTGTACTTATGTCGGTTGTTATAATACAAGAGAAATGAGCCAAGTTAGTCTGAAAGTGAATGTACATGTACGGAGTATCGTTCGCCTTCGTTTTGTAGTATTTTTTTATTTATTTATTTTTCACGTGTCATCATTGGGTACTGGAAGCGAAGACCAATCTCTTTGACACTTTGGTATGAACTATGAAACATACTTAAGATTTTATAATTAGGAACGAATGCTAATTCTGTTCTGTTTACTGGGCTAGTTTGAGATATCACTTTTAAGATACCATGCTCGAAAATAGTAAGACGGTACAATACTTAATGCTGAAGGGATCCGATCCGCGCAGTAATGTTGAAACTTCGAAAGTGCCTGAATCCTGGTTATTTCCCTTGGATCGAAACATGCAGTAGTCTACAGTTGTCGAGTTGTGACGTTGAGTCACAAGAGTGACGTCCCTTCATGTAGCCGACCCGCAGGCAGACGAAAGGGTGGGGCGTTTCACTTGCTACTGCATGGACTAAAGAAAACTGATTTAAAATTGAAGAAATACATTTTAATTCCGAATTATTTGAACTCCTTGATATGGAAGCTGAAGGTATGGATATTCTCTATAGTCAATATATAGAATTTGCCCCACCGTTTGATCCGCCGACTCTTGTGATGCAACGTCACAACTCGAGAATACCGTATTAATTTGAAGCGTAACTTGGATTTTCGAATCCGACCAAAAAAGGTATCTTGCACTATTAGGCCCCATGTGGGACCTGTGGACCAAATTTCAGTAAGATCCATGAAATATTTCCTGAGAATTCACGATAACAATGTTTCATGGGGAAATGCAAGATGGCCGCCTTGTGGCCATATTGGATTTTCGAATCGGACCGAAAAACGTATCTTGCACAACTAGACCCTAAGGGGAACCTGTGTACCAACTTTGAGAAAGATCCATGCAGTACTTCCTGAGAAATCACGATAACAAAGTTGCATGGGAAAATCCAAGATGGCCGCCTGTTGGCCATATTGGATTTTCGAATCGGACCAGAAAAGGTATCTTGCACAACTAGACGACAAGGAGAACGTGTGTACCAAATTTAACAAAGATCCATGCAGTAGTTCCTGAGAAATCGCAATAACAAAGTTTCATGGGGAAATCCAAGATGGCTGCCTGACGGACATATTGGATTTTGGAATCGGACCAGAAAAGGTATCTTGCACAGGTGGACCACAAGGGGAACCTGTGTATCAAATTTGAGAAAGATCCAGGCAGTACTTCCTGAGAAATCTCAATAACAAAGTTTCATGGGGAAATCCAAGATGGCCGCCTGATGGACATATTGGATTTTGGAATCGGACCAGAAAAGGTATCTTGCACAACTAGACCCAAAGGGGAACCTGTGTACCAAATTAGAGAAAGATCCATGCAGTACTTCCTGAGAAATCGCGATAACAAGGTTTCATGGGGAAATCGAAGATGGCTGCCTTGTGGCCATCTTGGATTTTCGAATCGGACCAGAAAAGAGATCTTGCACGCAACTAGACCTCAAGGGGAACCTGTGTACCAAATTTGAGAAAGATCCATGCAGTAGTTCCTGAGAAATCGCGATAACAAGGTTTCATGGGGAAATCCAAGATGGCTGCCTTGTGGCCATATTGGATTTTCGATTCGGACCAAAAAGGTATCTCGCACAACTAGATCCTGATGGGAACCTGTGTACCAAAGGACCTCGTACGTTAAGGTGGACAAACCGCCCCAGGTGAGGTACGATTGTAGATGAAAAATGAAACTTAAAATATGAAATGCTCATCTCGATTAGCATAAACTATGACATTTTTTTCCACTCCCTTTGAAGTATTGGGAGCATGAGTGCAATGGTTTTATAACAAGAGTTCTCCAAAGTGGTACGTTTGTGTGAAATTGACAGTTTTGGGTTGAAAAAGCATGGTTTGCCTACCTGTAAATATATGAAGATAAACTATAACCACAAAAATATTCACACATAACAGTTCTCTTTTGAATCCCTAGTTGTTCAACAAAGCACGTTTTGGTTATCGTTTATCTTCATATAAAAAATGAAACTTTATGGAATATTGTCTTTGGTCATTTGGTGTTCAATTTCAAATACGATAATTGGAGCAACGTTATATGTTGAGTAAGAGCTGGCCGAATGGATAGAGTCGCGAGAAGAGTTATCGTTTTGATTGATGATCTGCTGGTTCGAATCCCAAAATATTCGTCCAAAATGTTTTGATAGTTTTATGCGTTTTTCGTTTTTTCACCATGATTACAATATATATGTGAATATTTGTTAGTAGAAAGAATGAGTGGAAATGATCTATATCTCAAGATATAATATTCAGCAAATGTTGCGAAGTTTTCTCTTCCCGTGCGAGCTTTGCCCGCGTGATTAGAGAATTGCACACAACAATATCTGGACTAATTTGATCAAAAATAGTATTTAGTCGTATCAAAAACGTGGTCTCAGGGAACTAAATCTGTGCGTTGAATTCGTACATAAATAAGTAAAAATATATATGTCCATGATGAAGAATATTTACTACCCTTTGGCATGTATGCGATATCAACAATGGTCTTGCCAAGTAGACGAAATCAAGGCCAAATGAGAAAATTATATGTTGACCAATCATAATGGGTAAATAAACAAATGCAGTTTACGGCCATAGCGCACCTATTTTAATCCTTATACGGACAACAGTTCCACCACCAGTAAAGACGTGGCGCATTTGCAGCTGGTGGTCAGCGTAAACCCAGAAGGACCTTTCGGTCAAATGAAACTGATCGTACAACAGTTACTTTGGGCACGATGAACTAAGAGCATATACATTCGGAACTTTAAACATTGCTGATTACCCTTGTTCACCACATTGTGCGTGGTTGTCAGTCGAACGCCATATAGGATGCTCGTCACCTACCGCACATGAGGCTATATTTACAGTATGTTGCAGACGCCAAAACAAAAATGACCCTACGAGAGTTGTCGTTGGTTCTCTTAAAGAAATGAGACTTGCGGACACTCAATTCAGCGAGTGGCGAGTAAAATCTATTCATTTCATTTCCGTATTCATCTTTTTATTTATGCAAT
This sequence comes from Hanleya hanleyi, assembly GCA_036873755.1. NCBI lineage: Eukaryota > Metazoa > Mollusca > Polyplacophora > Lepidopleurida > Hanleyidae > Hanleya > Hanleya hanleyi. Next base: position 137,225 of record JAVTVY010034218.1, read on the forward strand.
TAACGGCATTAACGTAACAGGGATGGCACGAAGATATCATATAACAGCATCAATTAAATAAGAGGGGTAAGAGTGTAAAACCACGAGTAAAATATGCTTGGCCTTTCAAACCGCGCTCTCGGCGTTCAACCCGAATCCATTCAATTCCTCTTGAGTCACGTGATTCGCTGTGAATGAACTGCTCGCTGGGGCCGTTTGTCTATCTTATCGTACGAGATCCTTTGAGAAAGATCCATCCAGTACTTCCTGAGAAATGACGATAACAAAGTTTCATGTGGAAATCCAAGATGGCTGCCTGGTGGCCATATTGGATTTTCGAATCGGACCAGAAAAGGTATCTTGCACAACTAGACCCAAGGGGAACCTGTGTGCCAAATTTGAGACCGTGACCGAAAGTGCACTCAGAGTTCAAAGGTTAATCGTCCTCCAAAACCCCTTTGTCGCTCGTTAAGGCGCTGAGACGAGCGTTAGGGCTTAAAGATAGGGCGTTAAGGCATTGAGACGGGCGTTAAGGCGTAACGACGGGCGTTGACGGGCGTCACTGCATTTCGATGTATTGGTGGCAATTCCATGAAAATCAGTGCTTCTGAGCTAGTTCACCAGGGCGTTGAAGCGTTAAGCTAAGCGTTGACGGGCGTTACTGTCTATAAAAGCAAGTGTATTGCCAAAACACGCACAGTCGACGTTCAACCGTCAATATGACTTATACTTGCTCTGAATGCCAACGCACGTTCACCAGACGTTACGATATGACGCGACACGAGAAAAATATACATGGAATTAAAGACTCCAAGGCACAAGAAGCCGATACATAGATTGATGAGAGTCTATCTACTGATACGGAGAGCTTGACCTCAGATAGTCAGCCTACATCCTAGGAAAGTGAGATTGCTGAGAGTCTATATACTGATACGGAGAGCTTGACCTCAGATAGTCAGCCTACATACCAGGAAAGTGAGGCAGAACCTACCTTCTGGGATCGTATTGTGACAGCAGCTATCAATACTCATGCTGCAGCGATCGAAGACGCCGGACAGGATAACTTACAACAGTCGTACACCCAAATGCGCCCCTGCATCAGGAAAACAGCCATGGCGATCTATGCACAGTATACCTTACTACCGCTTGAAATGAAAGGCGACCCCACGCACAGGTCCATCATGAAGACCAAGCGTCACTTGGAAGAGGATATGTGGCTACCGCCCACTGAGGCCCTGGAAAATGCGATCAGGATGCGCAAACAACTCTTTCAGGACATGCTTCCTGAACAATATCCAGGCTTGCCTGACGACGATTAGGTTTCACCGAGCAAAGCTGAAAGTTTCTGAAACGGCGACTTCTGATTGGACAAGAGCAGCCGAGAATACATCTAACGCAGTAACGGGCAAGAACGAATATGACTGATACAGCGCCAAATGGCGGCCTCTGATTGGACAAGAGTCTTCTTGAATTGTGAACATACCCAGCGCGGCTCCCCCAGCGTGGGTATGATGTAGTGGAGGGGAGAATAAACCATATGAAAAAAACATGTTGTTGTTGTTGTGATCTCATGTCTCATCCTTGTTGTTGTTGTTTTTCTTTCATCTGTGTATATCATGACGTCAAGGCGTTATGCTAGGGCGTTAAGGCGTAACGACGGGCGTTAAGGCGTAACGACGGGAGCTCTGAGCTCGGGGATGGAGTAGTCGGGAGCTCGGAACGCGGGAATGAGGCAGGCGGAAGCTCGGAGCTCGGGGCCCCAAAATTGTTTCTTTCTATGCTACTCCTAAATGTAAGATGAGGACCCGGATGTTATACTGATACCCCACACGGTCCATTTGACCAGGTATGGTCCCTCAATCACTCAACAAACCTCCACGAATCCCCAAAATGCCTGCTTTCTATACTACGGCCAGACTGCGCGTGCGCAAAATGATGAAAACGGACGATACATTAGTCCAGTCGGATCCCACTCACTCACTTATTCACTCACTCACAGGAAAATATCCGGATGTAGGTCAAACAGGTCTAAACATGTTCCCTAGGGTCACGCCCGATTCACGCCTACCGGAAGTGACGTCATACACCTACGCATCCTAACCCCAGATATAGAGTAGTACACTTGCACTCATTGACCTTTGTGCACTTAAAGAGCATATTGACGCTCATTGACCCAAGAGGGCAAAGGTCAATGTGAATGAATATCCCGTGACTATACTTTGAGATAGGGTTGATAGGAGTTTTCCTCTATTGTAGGGGTAAAGTCCGTGTTCCGCTTTTTATATATTTTTTTTTTAGAAACTTTTACATACACCCACCCTGCCTCTCTGAGCAGACCCCGATAAGCCCGGGGGACCGATATTAGCCCTTTGGGATAGGGTTGATAGGAGTTTTCATCTATTGTAGGGGTAAAGTCCGTGTTCCGCTTTTTATATTTTCTGGGACAAACCCTCATTTTACATGCACCCAGGCCCCGATAAGCCTGGGGACCGATATTAGCCCTTTGGGATAGGGTTGATAGGGGTTTTCCTCTATTGTAGGGGTAAAGTCCGTGTTCCGCTTTTGATATTTTCGCGACAAATCCTAAATTTACATACACCCACTCCCCTACCCTACCTCTATCAGCAGGCCCCGATAAGCCAGGGATTTATATTTGACCTTTGGGATAGGGTTGATAGGAGTAAAGTCCGTGTTCCGCTTTTTATATTTTCGCGACAAATCCTAAATTTACATACGCCCACTCCCCCCACCCTGCCTCTCTCAGCATTCCCCGATAAGCCAGGGACCGATATTAGCCCTTTGGGACAGGGTTGATAGGAGTTTTCCCTTATTTTAGGGGTAAAGTCCGTGTTCCGCGTTTTTATATTTTCGGGACAAATCCTAATTTTACATGCACCCACCCATGACTGAATGGCCCTGGAGGAGCGCTTCACTTTGACACCTCACTCGACCCAATCAGTCCACTAGGGGATCCTGTCGCCCCTGAAGATTGCCGAACATTCTCACGAAAATCCACGGTTTTGGGACTACTTTCTGTCCGCGGAGGCAGACCGCATCACCGCCAGACCGCATCACCGCGGAGGAATACATGCCCCAAGGTCACGCCCGATTCACGCAGACCGGAAGTGACGTCATACTTGCGCAGAACACTCCTGCGCATACCGCCCCATGTCCGCCCCAAACCTCCACAAACCTGCGCAGAAACACCTGCGCACTCGTCCAAATAAGCGTGAATATGCGGAGTGTATACTACCCCCATATGGTGAAACGTTCATATAGTTTGATTACATTCATCTTGGAAATATATATGAACGTAATTCCCCCACGCTATACAACAGATGTCATCTCTTCTTTACAATAGGAATCTGCTTTGAATTTTCATTAAAAACATACTTATCAAAATGCTTTGAAAAGTTGTCACAAATGAATGTATCGATACATCAGTATCAGTATACATCAGGTTGAAGATGAAATGTGGTGGAACAGTTTTAATGAAAACGTTAATTTGTTTTTAACATCTGTTGACCATTTATTTCTCTGATATATCCAACTCGGAAACAAATTGTTAACACAGAGTTTGACATGACAACCCATTATTGTTTGATCTAGTTCAAGTAGAAAGATTTTAATGGTCTATATGAAATATTGTTTTTCAATCTAGAAAACCCATTACGCGCATGATGTCAATTAAATGCCGGCATTATTGGGTAATGTAAGTATCCGTCATGTCATAGAGATAATTTATGAATATTGATATCCTGTGATGAAATATATATTCAATGGTACATTTGATTCTGCTGTAGTCATCATTTTCCAACAGATGAGTAGATAGAGCTATTACATCATTACATATTTCACTCTGAAATATTTGTATCTATTATCGATCAAGCCGGTGCTAAGAACCATGTGGTCATGTCATTCAACATATGGATATATGATGGAAATTTAATTGCTCGTTGGCCAAATCTGCTCTCTGATAAACAACTTGAAGCTATAGTCTGGTGTACAAAATCTCATCTCATGCTCACCTCATGTTCATTTCTTGGCCACCGTACTTGGATGAAAATCGTAGACTGGATTGTTAAAGATTGAATAAGCACCTCTCTGTATTACCGAAGTAAAACATCGCCAGTTGGAAATCATACGAACGCAGCGTTGATTGTGTAAACTCTCAAGGGCTAATTCGCGTTGCTTTTGTTTAATCTGCTGTTCAGGTATACATTTACAATAAGTATAAGATTAAGCGTTTTTCCAGGGAGTACGATCAGAAGCTATCGGAGGAATAGTGTCCAAACTATTTTTTCAATATGAGATCCTCTAACTTATCTCTATCCCTCGTCAAATATTCACTTATGAGATGACGCATGAAAAACGAATTATCCAGGTAGGGACTGACGGTTGCATTTGTATTCATCATGTCAATATTAATTCGGATCGGAACTGACGAGAGTAGGCCGAAACTGACACCTCTCTTTAGGTAATGTAAACTCCTATTCCCCAAGTTAAGTTACCGATCAGCGATACGGATTTGATGTTTTGGGAACAATTTGTTAAAGGAATGTGGATGGTTGAGTGTTAGACAAAGATTCTATCTTAATAGATGTACCCTAGTTTGGAACTGAAGGCAATACGTCAAGTCATCTCAAAACAAGTTTCAAGCATGTCTCTGAAAAACATTTATATAACACAAGATCTGCTCCACTAAATCTTTTCCGTGGAAATTACCATAAGAATTCGTTATCGGCTCTTGGGGTCACCAGCTGGAATAGCCTGCCAGACGAGGTAAAGCGTAGTAAAACTTCACAGACTTTTAAAAAACACTGTTCTAAGTATATAAGAACGTTTGTTGAACCTTTTTAATGTGATGTGTCCACATACAATGCAGTACACTACTGTGCAATATGTAAATCGTGATCATCACGTAATCATTCATATAACCATTGTCTCGCTGTGATATTGTTTTATTTTATTGTTTTAGGTTGTTATTGTTTTTATGTAAATATTGTAAATAATTTGCACGGATGAAAAACAGCATCTGCTGATTCCTTTGCAATAAAACTGAAACTGAAACTGATGTGCTGGTTCGCCATTTTTCTATATTTGGCGCGCTTTTTCCGCATAAACTTTTATGCCGACGGTGGCGCCCTCTGTTCGTTAATCGTTTGACTGTCTGATGCTCGTTTGACTGCCCGTCAATCGTTTGACTGTCTGATGTTCGTTTGACTGTACGTTAATCGTTTGGCTGTCTGATGTTCGTTTGACTGTACGTTAATCGTTTGACTGTCTGATGTTCGTTTGACTGTACGTTGTTCATTTGGTAGGCGAACGTTAATCGTCTGTCAAACGAACGTTAATTGTTTGTCAAATGAACGTTAATTGTTTGACTCAAGCTTATTTGTTTCACTGTTGTATTTTCGGCGGGGTTTGCCTTCCATACAAGTCACCAGCTCTGCCAATCTAATTAACATTAAATCTCATCTGCTCCACCATTTGGAAATTTAGCTTGTGGGATCTGACCGGCTTGCAGTAACTCGAGCGACAACCAGTCCTGAGAACTATTCATAATGCTTTGAAGCGGACATTTGTGGTAGAGTAATTTTGGTTGGCTCAGTCGAAGCAGACGCCACGCAGATGGGGGTCATTCTTTCATGTAAGCAATCACGAAAAAGGACACAGTTTGATGGGATGAATTTGAGTTGTCTTCCCTTGGTCTTCATTATAACCATGTATGTATGTATGTATAGGAGCCGTTTCCCTGGTTAGACGGTTCGACAGTTTGACACTTTAACTCTTTTCCCAGCTCGATAGATTCAACAGTTTGATACTTTAACCGCGTTTCTTTGAATTGTCTCCCCTTGGTCTTATAAATCCTCGACAATTTGAGAGATAGGAATTGACTGCAGGTTCGCTTTTTTCTGGTTGGACGGTTTGACAGTTTGACAGTTTGACCTCCTCCTTTGGCCCTCTCCTTTTCTAGATCAAGAATTAGACAGTTTAACACTTTTACCGCATCCATTTGAATTGCCTCCCCTTGGTCTTCTTTATAAGACTTCAACAATTTGACAGATACAACTGCACTGCAGGCTCCCTTTTTTCTCGTTTGACACTTTCAGCACGTCCATTTCAGTTCGCCCCTTGGTCAATAAACCTTCGACAATTTCACAGATGACTGCAGGTTCCCCTATTCCTTGCTCGACGGTTTGACAGTTTGACACTTATGCCCTCTTCTTTTCTAGCTCGACAGATTCGACAGTTTGACACCTTCACTGCATCCATTTGAGTTGTCTCCCCATGTTCTTACTCATGAACCTTTGACAATTTGAGCATCCATATTCGTGGTTCAGAGTTAGATACATTTGCTTTTTTTGGTTCGACGGTTCGACAGTTTGACACTTTGACTCTCCCTTTTGAAGCTCGACAGATTCGACAGTTTGACACTTTCACCGTGTCCTTTTGAGTTGTCTTCTCTTGGTCATCCTTATAAATCTTCAACAATTTCACAGATATGATAAGAATGCAGGTTCACCTTTTCCTGGTTCGACGGTTGGACAGTTGGACATTTTGCCACTTTCTCAATGTCTTTTTGAGTTACCTCCTCTTGGCCTTCTTTATGAATCTTTAACAGTTTCACATTTAGGACTCAATTGCAGGTTCCCATTCTCCAGGTTCAACGGTTCGACAGTTTGACACTCGCCACTCCTTTTCTAGCTCGACAGATTAGACAGTTTGACACTTTCACTGCATCCCTTTGCATTGTCTCTCCTTGGTCTTCTTCATAAGAGTTTGACAATATGACAGATACAACTGGACTGTAGGCTCTCCTTTTCCTGGTTTGACATTTCGACAGTTTGATACTTTCACTATACACATTTCAGTTCTCTCCTCGATCTTATTTATAAACCTTCGACAATTTCACAGATGACTGATGACTGTGGGTTCCCCTATTTATGGTTCGACGGTTCGACAGTTTGACAAATTGGCCCTCTCCTTTTCTAGCTTGACAGATTCGACAGTTTGACACTTTCATCGCTCCCATTCGAGTTTTTCCCCCATATTCTTTCTCACAAACCTTCGACAATTTAAGCATCCCTATTTGTGGTTCAGAGTTAGACACGTTGACTTTTCTTGGTTCGACGGCTCGACAGTTTGACACTTTGGCTCTCTCTTTTGAAGCTCTTGGCATTCTTTATGAATGTTCAACAATTTACACTATTAGCACATCCATTTCAATTCGCCCCTTGGTCAATAAACCTTCGACAATTTGACAGATGACTGCAGGTTCCTCTATTCCTTGCTCGACAGTTCGACAGTTTGACACTTACGCCATCTTTTCTAGGTCGACAGATTCGACAGTTTGACACTTTCACGGCATCCATTTGAGTTGTCTCCCCATGTTCTTACTCATAAACCTTTGACAATTTGAGCCCCGATATTTGTGCTTCAGAGTCGGATACATTTGCTTTTACTGGTTCGACGGTTCGACAGTTTGACACTTTGGCTATCCCTTTTGAAGCTCGACAGATTCGATTGTTTGACACTTTCACCATGTCCTTATGAGTTGTCTTCTCTTGGCCATCCTTATAAATGTTCAACAATGGGGTTCGCCAGTCCGAACTGACGCCAGGTGTCTATGTGTACCAAGGGGTAATTGGCGCATGCCCATGTCATTTTTCTGGACATCACAAAGGCAACGTGATAATGTAACAACGTTTTGAGCGTCGTTTTTTGATGTAACGTCTTCTTTACCTGTCAAAGTACTAGTGCTGCCTGAGTGTGGCTGGCGATCCCCATTTCACAGCTAGGACTAAACTGCAGGTTCTTCTTTTCCTGTTTCGACAGTTCGACAGTTTGAGAGTTTGCCACTTTCTAAACATCTTTTTGAGTTGTCTCCTCCTGGCCTTTTATATATGAATCTTCAACAATTTCACAGATAGGACTCGACTGCAGTTTCTCCTTTTCCTGGTTTCGACGGTTCGACAGTTTGACACTTTGGCGATCTCCTTTTCTAGCACAACAAATTCGACTGTTTGACACTTTCATCATGTCCTTGTGAGTTGTCTTCTCTTGGCCATCCTTATGAATGTTCAACAATTTCACAGCTACGACCAGACAGCAGGTTCCCCTTTTCCTGGTTCGACGGTTCGACAGTTTGAGAGTTCGACAGTTTGAGAGTTCGCCACTTTCTAAACATCCGTCTTTTTCAGTTGTCTCCTCCTGGCCTTCTATATGAATCTTGAACAATTTCACAGATAGGACTCGACTGCAGGTTTCACTTGATTGGACGGTTCGACAGTTTGACACTTTGGCTCTCTCTTTTGAAGCTTGACAGATTCGACTGTTTGACACTTTCACCGTGTCCTTATGAGTTATCTTCTCTTGGCCATCCTTATAATTTTCAACAATTTCACAGCTAGGAGTAGACTGCAGGTTCCTCTTTTCCTTGTTCGACGGTTCGCCAGTTTGAGAGTTTGCCACTTTGTTAACATCTTTTTGAGTTGTCTCCTCTTGGCCTTCTATATGAATCTTGAACAATTTCACAGATAGGAATCGACTGCAGGTTCCGCTTTTCTTGGTTCGACGGTTCGACGGTTTGACACTTTGGCTCTCTCTTTTAAAGCTCGACAGATTCGGCTGTTTGACACTTTCACCGTGTCCTTATGAGTTGTCTTCTCTTGGTCATCCATATAAATGTTCAACAATTTCACAGATAAGATGCAATTGATAATAGAGTTATGATTTTATATGCGGCATCTACGGCCGTCTAGGACAGCAGAGCTGCATTGGCTCAATAGCCCTCCCCTGGACCCTCACCTGAAGTCCTAGGATAGTAGCCCCATCAATCCAAAAATGCTTCCGTCAAGCCTACTTTGGCAAAGGTGCACCTCACATGTCATATATGGCAGGAAGCGTTCTAAAACATTGTTTGAACATTCATTGGACACCTGCTGTATTGTTTTAGAAAGACGATTAACTGTTTGAGGAGTTTTGAAAGTTCAGTCTGTTTACAATTTGTGAACAGGACCCCTAGGCTATTAAGCAGTCCCTCCAAGGGTGACCCGTGAGTCATTCTCATTTCGCCTGTATAGGCTATTGCCGTATCTCATCGTCTGATCTCATTGCCCTTAGGAAAAACTATTCTGGCTTTGTTAAACCACAGAAGTATTATAATTGTATTGTTCTGCTAAGACGTTCTATGATAGTACATGTACCATGTAATATAATACATGTAAAAGATATTTGTACATGTCGCATTTATTCAAACAAGAAGTGTTGTGACGTTTTTGTACAAGCAAGAAGTACTGTGATGGTTTTGTTCAACCAAGAAGTACTATGATGGACAGTGTATTGCCGTAGGCATTGACTTCAGCAAAGATATACTATTATGGTTTGTTCAACCAAGAAATACTATAGTTGTGTTCAACCAAGAAGTAATATGGTTTTCTTGTGCGAGGAAACCTGACAGTGTCAGATGTCATATTGTGTGTATATTTTGCATGAGCTGCATACATGTTACTAGAACAATAAGACAAAAAGTGATGTGCATGATTTGCACAGGTTTTCATTCACAATCTGGATGCTAGACATAGGACATATTCACAAAATTAAGTTTAGGCCAGACCAATTTTATTTTGTGTTTCACGGGCCCGCTGACATTAAAAAATCAAAAATCAGAATAAAAATTTCTAATAGCCACTTTTATTTGGCTACGTATGTCCTTACATAAAGATTTCAACCTCTCTTTATTCCTGATTGTACGAATTAGGCTGTTTAAATGTCTCTGAAACAATACTATCAAGTCTTTAAGTTTACCGAACACCTATGTGTTCAGATAAAAGGAACGAGGGATGATGACATTTTCGGTATAAAAATAGAGTAGAGTTATAAATACAGGTCATGTAAAACTCAACATCCATGTAGTCTTTTACAGTTTTGACATATTCCAGTTCGAGATGGTCAAGCTATGTTCCTATTTCTGGGTCACCTATGATTGCTCATTTTGCGAAGTCAGATCTGGCATCTACACTGTCAAATAGATTATTTTAAGATACCACCAAATTAGGATACAGTTCCATTATGGAATAACATTTGCAATGATATCAGCATCGATTCTCTTGACTGAAGAACTATCGTGGCAAATTGAAACTATTTTGAAATGTGAACTACATGTCATTACATCAGCTGAAAAGAACCTGAACCTGATAGTTGTAAAACATACCTAACCCTAAGTCCCAATTCCGCTTGAACACTCGACTTCAAGTACATTTCTCCCTAACTCCGCGTTGACACTCTAGTTCACATACATTCTTCCCTAGCACCGCTTGGACAGGCGACTACAAGTACATTCCTCCCTAATCCCGCTTTGACACTCGACTTCACATACATTCTTCCCTAACACCGCTTGGACAGTTGACATCAAGAAGATTCCTCTCTAACTGCGCTTTGACACTCGACTTCACATACATTCTTCCCAACACCACTTGGACACTCGACTTCATGTACTTTCCATGAAAACGCTGTGTCTGTCGACTTCACATACATCTCTCCAAAACACTGCTCTATATGATTTTGATAGCTGAAATGAACCTGAACCTGATAGTTCTGAAACATACCTAACCCTAAGTCCTATCCCGCTTTGACACACGAGTTCGCTACATTCCTTCCTAACACCGCTCTGTAAGTAGACTACAAGCACAGTTTAATTGAGAAATTTGATTTTGATAGCTGAAATGAACCTGAACCCGATAGTTCTTAAACATACCTAACCCAAGTTCCAATTTCACTTGGACACTCGACTTCAATGTATATTCCTCCCTTACAACACTTCGACACTCGACTCCACATACATTCATCCCTAACAACACTTTTGACACTCGAATTCACATACATTCCTGCCTAACACCAGTCTGACGCTCGACTTCACATACATTCTTCCCTAACTACACTTTGACACTAGACTTCACATACATTCTTCCCTAACACTGCTTGGACAGTCGACTTCAAGTACATTCCTTCCTAACTCCACTTTGGCATTCAAGTTCACATACATTCTTTCCTAGCACCGCTTGGACAGTCGACTTCACGTACATTCCCTGAAAACGCTTTGACATTCTGCTTTGACACTCGACTTCACATACATTTCTCCCTAACACCGCTCTGACACGCGACCTCACATACATTCCTCCCTAACTACACTTTGACACTAGACTTCACATACATTCTTCCCTAAAACCTCTTGGACAGTCGACTTCAAATACATTCCTCCCTAACTCTGCTTTGACACTCGACTTCACATACATTCTTCCCTAACAATGCTTGGACAGTCGACTTCGAGAACATTCCTCCCCAACTCCGCGTTGACACTCTACTTCACATACATTCTTCCCAACACCGCTTGGACACTCGAAATCATGTACTTTCCCTGAAAACGCTGTGTCTGTCGACTTCACATACATTTCTCCCTAACACTGCTTTATATGATTTTGATAGCTGAAATGAACCTGAACGTTCTGCAACATACCTAACCCTAAGTCCTATCCCGCATTGACACAAGAGTTCGCATACATTCCTCCCTAACACCGCTCTGTAAGTAGACTACAAGCACGCTTTGGTTGAGAAATTATTCGATTTGATAGCTGAAATGAACCTGAACCCGATAGTTCTAAAACATACCTAACCCTAAGTTCCAATTCCACTTGGACACACGAGTTCGCTACATTCCTCCCTAACACCGCTCTGTAAGTAGACTACAAGCACACTTTAATTGAGAAATTTGATTTTGATAGCTGAAATGAACCTGAACCCGATAGTTCTAAAACATACCTAACC
>JAVTVY010034219.1:0-14684 GCA_036873755.1 Hanleya hanleyi
AATATTGTACTCAAGTGGGAGTTTATAAATCTAACTTCTATCTGAATTGTTTACAGTAAGCTCTGTATGACGCTTGAAACATATACGATTCTGAATCAGGCTATATAAAGGTGAAATCGACAATGGTGTGGTCGCTGTGTGCATGCTGTGACAAGCGAAGAAAAAAAGGCCAAATGCGCAAAATATCTGTTTAACAGTCAGACTGGGGTAATATACCGCATTCGCAAGATGGTTTGATTTGCAACTCTTGCCGACAGAGGTTTCACAAATGGAATACAACTGGATGTCCGATTGATACTACGACACATCAAGCCCTATTAGCTGAATGTACGTCAAGCGGTGCCAAGTCTCCAAAGTAATAACATTGTCAATAGTATCTTGCGCCAAAAGTCACCGACGGTGTACTCTTTGCAAGAGCAGTAGGGGTAGATTTGTGGCGATACCAGGCTCGGCTCGATTGGATTTTTTTTTCTTCTTCTTCCTTTTTTTTCTTTTGCGGCAAGGTGTGTTGTTTCCCGCCGGTTGTAGATGTTGCTCCAAACATCTCCATGGAAACGAGATGGGCGAATCGGTGGATGTAATGACACTGCGTCGACATTTCACAGACATGATGAAATCTCGACTTTACTGGACAGGATGAGGAATCAAGTTGGTAGAAGTAGGGAGCGGAAGATCGACTTCGAAGATGTCGCATTATTGTCGGATGATATTATGTTTTCATTGATATTCGTGGTACACGTCGTGATATAATGTATACATAGCTGGTGCAAATATTAACACTATCAACATGTAACGATCTGCCATCGACGAATCAACTTTTTTTAGATTAATTAAGTTTCAATTTTTCTCGCCAGATTAATGTGAAACGCTGACTGAGAACAGTGTGGCCTTACTCATGCGGCAGCGCTTGTAATATTTGGCAGTCCACCCAGTCTCACTGAAGTCACGTAATTTGTAATGGTCGGACTGGTAAAAGTTGAAAGGGGGCCAAAACGCCGCAATAGCGTGGGATGTCCTTGATACAGTTTGACCGACCTGAGCTTCTTTGATGCTGACAAAATGTGATCAAATGTGTGAGAAAAAACCTCCATTGATTTTAACGTTTTCGAGCCTTTCTGACAACTTGTGAGAATATGACAGTAGTAGGGAAAGGGCATTTAAAGCCTTATTGACCTCATTATTTGTTCCCCCGGGTAACATTTGAGGAGGAACTTTGTCACGTGACGATCATGTGATCGATGGGGGAAACTATCTCCAACACAGAAGAGTTCAAATCTAGGGGGAGGTAACTCCGAGTCACTACAGTTCCGGCAAAGGGCCCCTGGGAATGTATTCTTCCGCGGTGATGAGGTCTGGTGGTGATGCGGTCGCGGGAAAAAGCTTCCGCGGAGAAAAAGTAGTCCCCAGACTTCAAATACGCTGCATGGTCCGAATAAATAAATAAATAAATAAATAAATAAATAAATAAATAAATAAATAAATAAAAAGCGAAACACGGACTCATACAATATACGGGGAAATGCCTGTATGGGTATAGCTTCATACTGGCTATATGGGGGAGGGGTGGTCAATTTTTTTTGTGGGTGTTACTATGGGTTGTGGGGTCTCGTTTTTCTCGTCTCGCCGAGAAAAACACAATGGGAGGGGTCCCGGAGCGAATCGGTGAAATTTTTGGGAAAAGTCATCGAGGTCTGTATATAGCCCCATGTAGTCCTATACTGGCTATATGGGGGTATAGGTTCAACCTGGGAAATTCACACACGTTCATTGTGATATGGGTTGTTTGGATTTGTTTTTCTCGTCTCGTCATTTAGAACACGATGGGAAGGGTCCCCGAGCGAAACGGTGAAATTTTTCGAAAAGTACCGGGTAGGTCTGGATAAATTACAACACATATAAGGGAAATGGGAAGAGGTGCCGACATACTGACTGCGTCATATGACTTCACAGAATATATCTCCATATGGGGTATAGGCCCATACTGGGTGGAGGTTTTGGGGCCTAGGTGAGCCCCTAATGATCCTATGGTGTCGTGTGAGGTCTTATTTTGAAGCTCTCGTGGAGGAGCATCCGACTGGACTAATGGTCCGTCCGTTTTCAATATTCTGCGCATGCGCAGTCTGGCCGTAGTATAGAAAGCAGGCATTTTGGGGGGTATGTGGGGGTGTGTTTGGGGTAGGGATGGACCACTATGGGTTCGAATGGGTCGTGGGAGGTGTCAAAGTGAAGCCTGTGTGGGGTAGAGTCAGAATGGTGTGTGTTTTAAGTGCAAGTCGCGTCAATCTGCGCATGCGCAGTTGAGTATAGTAAGTAAAGTGGCCATTTTGGGGCAGTACAGGAAGGTATTTGGGGTAGAAATGGACCATCCTTGGTCCGAATGCGTCCTGGAAGGTGTCATTTTGTAGCTGTCAGGGTGTAGACCCCGATTTGGGGGCTGTCTACAGCATCTGTGACGTCATCGGTGACGTCATCAGTGCGAGTAGTAGCGAAAGTGGGCATTTTGGGGCAGTGAAGGAAGGTATTTGGGGTAGAGAGGGACCATCCTTGGGCCGAATGCGTCCTGGGAGGTGTCATCTTGTAGCTCTCGGAGTGTAGACAACGATTTGAGGGCCGTCCACAGCATCTGTGACGTCATTGGTGACGTCATCAGTACGAGTAGTAGCGAAAGTGGACATTTTGGGGAAGTGAAGGAAGGTATTTGGTGTAGAGATGAACCATCCTTGGTCTGATTGTGTCGTGGGAGGTGTTATTTTGTAGCTTTCGGGGTGTAGACCCCGATTTGAGGGATGTTCGCGTCATCTGTGACGCCATCGGTAACGTCATCAGTACGAGTAGTAGCGAAAGTGGGCATTTTGGGGGAAGTGCAGGAAGGTATTTTGGGTAGAGAGGGGCCATCCTTGGTCCGAATGGTTCGTGGGAGGTGTCATCTTGTAGCTCTCGGGGTGTACATCCCGATTTGAGGGATGTTCACGTCATCGGTGACGTCATCAGTAAGAGTAGTAGCCAAAATGGGCGTTTTGGGAGGTGTGTGGAGGTGTGTTTGGGGTAGAGGGGGACCATCCTTGGCCCGAATGCGTCGTGGGAGGTGTCATGTTGTAGCTCTCGGGGTATAGACCCCGATTTCAGGGATGTCTGCGTCATCTGTGACGTCATCAGTACGAGTGGTAGCGAAAGTGGGCATTTTGGGGCAGTGAAGGATGGATTAGTAGTATAAAAGCGCATTTCGAGCCCTATTGACCTTGGGGCGCAATGCGCAATGAGTGTATGCGCGTATGTGTGTGTGTGTGCGTGTGTGGGTGTGTGTGTGTTCGTGCGTATGTGTGTGTATGCTTGCACGTGTGTGTGTGTACTGGTGCGTGTGTGTGTGTTAATGCGTGTGTATACGTCTGTGTGCGTGTGTGTATGCGTGTGTGTGTGTGCGTCAGTGTATGTGTGGTGTGTGCGTGTGTGCGTGTATACGTGCGTGTGTGTGTATGCATGTGTGCATGCGTCTGTGTGCGTGCGTGTGTGTGCGTGTGTACGCGTGTGTGTGTGTGCTTGTGTGTGTACGCGTGTGCGCGTATGTGCATGCGTGTGTGTGTGTGTGTGTATTGGTGTGTGTGTATGCATGTGTGTATGCATGTGTGTGTGTATGCGTCTGTGTGCTTGCGAGTGTGTGTATGCGTGTGTGTATGCGTGCGTGTGTGTATGTATATGTGTACTTGAGTGTGTACGCGTGTGCGTGTATGCGTCTGTGTGTATGTGTGCGTGTGCGTGCATGTACGTGCATGTGTATGCCTGTATGTGTGTGTATGCGTCTGTGTGTATGCGTGTGTGTGTGTGTATGCAACCACCACCGCCACCACCGGGTGTTGACGCCCGTCACCACCACCACCACCGGGCGTTGACGCCCGTCAACGCCACCACCACCACCACCGTCACACACCACCACACCACCACCACCACCACCACACACCACCACACCACCGCCACCACCACCACCACTGGGCACACGCGCCCTGGTGTACCCTATGCCCGGTTCATTCTTATATGTACAGACACCACCACCAACACCACCGCCAACACCACCACCACACACTACCACCACACACTACCACCACACACACACACCACCACCACATTCCACCACCACCACCACCACCACCGGGCGTTGACGGGCGTTGACGCCCGGTGGTGGTGGGAGCTCCCGTGTGGCAGAGCTCTTGGATCGGAGCTCCGTTCACGTGACCGGAGCTGACCTTTGATCCCTGCGCGCGCTAGCAATACCGGATAAAATTTGCGCGCAGGGGTCAAAGGTCAGTTCCGGTTACGTGAACGGAAGCGGAAGTGACCTCACAGAGGTCATATGCAAATGTCACTTCCGAGCTCTGAGTTTCACACGCTTTGAGCTCCAAGAGCTCCGATCCAAGAGCTCTGCCACACGGGAGCTCCCACCACCACCGGGCGTTGACGCCCTTCAACGCCCGGTGGTGGTGGTGGTGGTGGAATGTGGTGGTGGTGTGTGTGTGTGGTGGTAGTGTGTGGTGGTGGTGTTGGTGGTGGTGTCTCTACATATAAGAATGAACCGGGCATAGGGTACACCAGGCCGTGTGTGCCCAGTGGTGGTAGTGGTGGTGGTGGTGGTGGTGGTGGTGGTGTGGTGGTGTTGTGGTGTGTGGTGGTGGTGGTGTGTGTGGTGGTGGTGGTGGTGGTGGTGGTGGCGTTGACGGGCGTCAACGCCCGGTGGTAGTGGTGGTGGTGGTGGTGGTGGTGGTGGTGGTGACGGGCGTCAACACCCGGTGGTGGTGGTGGTGGTTGCATCCACACACACACACGCATCCACACAGACGCATACACTCACATACAGGCATACACATGCACGTACATGCACGCACACGCACACACATACACACAGACGCATACACGCACACGCGTACACACTCAAGTACACATATACATACACACACGCACGTATACACCCTCACCCACACACGCACACACACACATACGCGCATACACTCATTGCGCATTGCGCCGCAAGGTCAATAGGGCTCCAAATGCGCTTTTATACTACTAATCCATCCTTCACTGCCCCAAAATGCCCACTTTCGCTACCACTCGTACTGATAACGTCACCGATGACGTCACAGATGACGCGGACATCCCTCAAATCGGGGTCTATACCCTGAGAGCTACAACATGACACCTCCCACGACGCATTCGGACCAAGGATGGTCCCCTTCTACCCCAAACACACCTCCACAAACCTCCCAAAACGCCCACTTTGGCTACTACTCCTACTGATGACGTCACCCATGACGTGAACATCCCTCAAATCGGGATGTACACACCGAGAGCTACAACATGACACCTCCCACGACGCATTCGGACCAAGGATGGCCCCGCTCTACCCAAAATACCTTCCTGCACTTCCCCAAAATGCCCACTTTCGCTACTACTCGTACTGATGACGTTACCGATGGCGTCACAGATGACGCGAACAGCCCTCAAATCGGGGTCTACACCCCGAGAGCTACAAAATGACACCTCCCACGACACAATCGGACCAAGGATGGTCCATCTCTACACCAAATATCTTCCTTCACTTCCCCAAAATGTCCACTTTCGCTACTACTCGTACTGATGACGTCACCAATGACGTCACAGATGCTGTGGACAGCCCTCAAATCGTTGTCTACACTCCGAGAGCTACAAGATGACACCTCCCAGGACGCATTCGGACCAAGGATGGTCCCTCTCTACCCCAAATACCTTCCTTCACTGCCCCAAAATGCCCACTTTCGCTACTACTCGTACTGATGACGTCACCGATGACGTCACAGATGCTGTAGACAGCCCCCAAATCGGGGTCTACACCCCGACAGCTACAAAATGACACCTTCCAGGGCGCATTCGGACCAAGGATGGTCCATTTCTACCCCAAATACCTTCCTGTACTGCCCCAAAATGGCCACTTTACTTACTACACTCAACTGCGCATGCGCAGATTGACGCGACTTGCACTTAAAAACACACCATTCTGACTCTACCCCACACAAGCTTCACTTTGACACCTCCCACGACCCATTCGAACCCATAGCGGTCCATCTCTACCCCAAACACACCCCCACATACCCCCCAAAATGCCTGCTTTCTATACTACGGCCAGACTGCGCATGCGCAGAATATTGAAAACGGACGAACTATTAGTCCAGTCGGATGCTCCTCCACGAGAGCTTCAAAATAGGACCTCACACGACACCATAGGATCATTAGGGGCTCACCTAGACCCCAAAACGTCCATCCAGTATGGGCCTATGGGCTTACCCAGGCCTCGGTGAACTTTTCCAAAAATTTCACCGTTTCGTTTCGAAACCCTTCCCATCGTGTTCTAAATGACGAGACGTGAAAAACAAATCCAAACAACCCATATCACAATGAACGTGTGTGAATTTCCTAGGTTGAACCTATACCCCCATATATTCAGTATGGAGCTATATGGGCTATATGGTACTTTTCCAAAAATTTCATCGTTTCGCTCGGGGACCCTTCCCATCGTGTTCTAAATGACGAGACGAGAAAAACAAATCCAAACAACCCATATCACCATGAACGTGTGTGAATTTCCCAGGTTGAACCTATACCCCCATATAGCCAGTATAGGACTACATGGGGCTATATACAGACCTCGGTGACTTTTCCCAAAAATTTCACCGATTCGCTCCGGGATCCCTCCCATTGTGTTTTTCTCGGCGAGACGAGAAAAACGAGACCCTACAACCCATAGTAACACCCACAACAAAAAATTGACCACCCCTCCCCCCATATAGCCAGTATGAAGCTATACCCATACAGGCATTTCCCCGTATATTGTATGAGTCCGTGTTCCGCTTTTTATTTATTTATTTATTTATTTATTTATTTATTCGGACCATGCAGCGTCTTTGAAGTCTGTGGGCTACTTTTTCTCCGCGGAAGCTTTTTCCCGCGAACGCATCACCATCAGACCGCATCACCGCGGAAGAATACATTCCCAGGGGCCCTTTGCCGGAACTATAGTGACTCGGAGTTACCTCCCCCTAGATTGGAACTCTTCTGTGTTGGAGGTAGTTTCCCCCATCGATCACATGATCGTCACGTGACAAAGTTCCTCCTCAAATTTTACCCGGGGGAACAAATAATGAGGTCAATAAGGCCTGAAATGCCCTTTCCCTACTACTTATGACCTTCGCTATTTTTATCTCGTGACCTTTCTGATCACGTGAATAAACACACGTCGCTATTGGTTTAAAACCAGCATGGATGGATTTCTTGATGACGTGAGCCAACAGGTCAACCCCATTCTGCGCATGTCCCTGTAAACTGTGGAGAAAGAAACACAACGGTTTTTATTGACAAAATCCGTGTTTGATGGCAAATTCCATCTAATTAAAGGAGTCATTAGGTGGTTGTCATAGTGCTGGAGAGGCCAAATCATATTATATATTCGATAAAATGCTTTTTGTGCCTGTCTCAGTTCCCCACGCCGTGTGCAGTTAAAGATCTCGAGCGACTGACGTCTTGTTTAGTTATTTCCATTTCAGGCTTTATTAGTCCTTCGGGCTAAGGAGTCTGATTCAGCAACAACATGAAAACCTCACCTAGATGAAAACCTAGATGAAAACCAGATCATCCGTCTAATGACATCAAATTTAGACAACAAAGGTGGTATAGTAAATTTCGGTGAGTAGCCCTCCCATCTGAATGGTTCGGCATTCCGATCGTATGTTCTGAAAGCGTTTGTCGATGAAAATGGGTGAGCGTAAACGTGTGTACATGAATGGCATTAACCCTCACGACCATGTGCCAACAACAACAACAACACGAAACAACAACAACATGTTGAATGACTGTCTTATTCAGACGGACTTTGATTGATAGGTGTTCAATTTTGTGCGAAGGGTTAATGCATCGAGGCCGGAAAAAGTCCACCTGAGCAGGAAGAAATGTGAATCGCCATTTTTATGAACAATTCAGTTTGCTTGACCAAGTGTAGCATTTTATTTTTCAACAACTTCAAGAGGGTCATTCTTGTTCGGCCTCAACGAAGAAATGATTCAACTTTATTCGTGAGTTAAACAGTCACCACATTTCTTCGATTTTCAAATTTTACTTCGAAAAAAACACTACATTTTTCATCAATTTTGTTCCACAAAGTCATTTTTTCGAATTACTTCAAAGAAATAGTCATATTTTCGTGTGTTTAATTGTGTTTCCTATCTTTCTGAGATGAAATAATGCACCCTTGGTAATTTAGTGCCTTTTTGAAAATTTCAACCTGACAAACAAAATGTCAAAATCTCTCACGTCCCCCTGATTCTTAATCTCTACAGAATACAAGTGATATCAAATCTATCATATTATTGTACGAAAACGAAAGCACCGCGTATGTGGAACTCACTGCTCGCTGACATAAAAACCTTCACATCATATTCACTTTTCAAATCTCGTTTAAAGACCTACGTTGTTAAACGCTAACTCCAAACTAAACTATCTATTGATGATCGCCATATTTATCTATCCAAGTATTGGAGGGTGTATACACTATAATACACAACAAAAGCTGCTGACAGCTCTACTTAAGCCTTTTGAAAATTATTGTTCATGTTTATCTATTAGCTTGTATTATTTGAAGCTGTATATACACAATCTATAGAACCGGAACCTATTTTTAATTCAGTGAAGAAACAAACCTTTTTTGTACATAGGCTAACTGTATTGTTAATCATTTGCTCCATCGAGCTCTCAGAGTTGCCAAATTGGCAGAATTTCATTATATGTACAGTACCGAGCACTCGATCATCTATTCACCATATAGTATATATTTATATATACATATCGTAAATAATTACAACAGAAACTGAACACATGCTTGTATCTTTTCTTACCCTGCTGTAGCCAGTCGTTTACTTACTTAAAATATTATCAGTTTGGGATAGAACAAGCCCCACTAGGGTTTTATTCCCGCCATTTTTACAGCCGTATTCGATATTATATTTGTATATACATTGATGAAATGGTGAATAAACAATCAAATCACGTCAGAGATGACGTCACTTTCGAACAAAATCACCACTCCAGTTTTAGTCTTCCCCACGAGCTCTTCAGTATCACAACCAACGCGGCCCATTTGAGCAACGGATTGTCCACCTAGTCTTCAAAACGTCCACCCAAATGCCCTTTTTCTACTACTTCCCGAATGCGTATGTGCAGGTTGACGGCACTTCCAGACTAAATCACCTCAGTCTGACTCTGGCTTCAATATGACATCCACCACCGTCAATTTGGAACAAGGATGGCCCACCTCTGCCCCAAAATGCGACTTCCACTACAAACCACAGAATCTACTCCACGATAGCTTTAAAATGATACCCCACACGGCCCATTTGGACAATGGAGGGTCCGCCAAGACTCCAAATCGTCAACCCCGAGCCTGTCTGCATACTGCGCAGGCGCAATAGTCTCCGCGAAAGTCAACCAGTGGTCTCGAGACAGCGCTCGTCAAGTAAAGTCCGATTGGAGTGATTTGTAGTGGAAATATCGTCAATTGCGCATTCGCAATCAGGAAGTAGTAGAGCAGGGGCATTTGAAGTGGGTGTTTGGGGGGTCGTGGTTGTTATCCTATTGTAATACTCGTGGGGGAGAGTCAGAGTGGTGTGGCTTGTAGTGGAAATGCCGGCAATCTGCTGGGAGTAGTATAAAAAGGTATATGCGTTAACGTTCGGGGCACAGACGGACCACCCGTGGTCTGCATGGGCCATGTGGGGTATCATATTGAAGCGCACTTACCGCAGACTCCGATTGGTGTAGGTTGTGTTGGAAGTGCCGTAAATCTGCGCATGTATACGTGATCCAGATAAACCGAGTGGGGTGTCAGCTGTTAGGCCAGTACCAGCAACTACGTGTACGACCAGCAGTAGTAGTATAAACCCCGAAAAGGTCTGATTGACCTTTGACCTCTGAGTGCAGTCTATCCCATGATGCAACGCGACAAGGTCAAAGCGATCACGTGATCAAGGCATGTACTGACATGTTATGGATTGCATCAGCCTTGGCTGTGTGCCAAGTGTTGACCACTATAGGTCTGGCAACCTTTGACCTTTGTATTCCTCCGCGGTGATGCGGTCATGTCTGGCGGTGATGCGGTCGCCTCCGCGGAGAAAAAGTAGTCCCCAGAATTCAAATACGCTGCATGGTCCGATTGGGTCGTATGAGGTATCATTGTGAAGCTTATGTGAGGGGGCATCTGATAGGCTGGGAGCGGGGTTGAAATAGCGTCATTCTGCGCATGCGCGGTGGCCAAAGGGTATGGAAATAGACGTTTTGGCGTCTAGGGCAGCCACTAATGGTCCGATGGGGTTGAGTGAGGTATCAAAGTGAAGCATTCGTGAAGGGGCATCTGATGGGTTGGGTGTGGGGTTGAAATAGCGTCATTCTGCGCATGCGCGGTGGACCAAGGGTATGGAAATAGACGTTTTGGGGTCGAGGTGGGCCACTAATGGCCCGATGGAGTCGAGTGAGGTATCAATGTGAAGCACACATGAGGGGGCATCTGACTAGACTAGTGGCTCGGGCGTGGTCACCATTCTGCGCATGCGCAGACCTGGAATTGTGGGAAAAGGGTATGGAAATACACGTTTTGGGAGCTAGGGAGCCACTATTGGGCCGATTGGGTCGAGTGAGGTATTAATGTGAAGCACACATGAGGGGGCATCTGACTGGACTAGTGGTTCGGGCGTTGTCACCATTCTGCGCATGCGCAAACAGAAAATTGTGAGAAAAGGCTATGGAAATACACGTTTTGGGATCTAGGGGAGCCCCTAATGGGCCGATGGAATCGTATGAGGTATCAATGTGAAGCACACGTGAGGGGGCATCTGACTGGACTAGTGGCTCGGGCGTTGTCACCATTCTGCGCATGCGCAGATAGGGAATTGTGGGAAAAGGGTATGGAGATAGACGTTTTGGGATCTAGGTAAGCCACTAATGGCCCGATGGAGTCGTATGAGGTATCAATGTGAAGCACACATGAGGGGGCATCTGACTGGACTAGTGGCTTGGGCGTTGTCACCATTCTGCGCATGCGCAGACAGGGGATTATGGGAAAAGGGTATGGAAAAAGATGTTTTGGGGCCTAGGTGGGCCACTCGTGGAACTGACGTCATTATGCGCATGCGCAGTAGACCAAGTGTATGTAAATAGACGTTTTGGGATCTAGGTGAGCCCCTAATGAGCCGATGGAGTTGTATGAGGTATCAATGTAAAGCAGTCGTGAAGGAGCATCTGCCTGGACTAGTGTATCGTCCGCGTTCAACATTCCGCGCATGCGCAGACAGGGAATTGTGGGAAAAGGGAATGGAAATAGACGTCTTGGGGTTTAGGTGGGCCACTAGTGGTCTGTTGGAGTCGAGCGAGGTATCAATGTGAAGCACACGTGAGGGTGCATCCGACTGGGTGGGTGTGGGTTAGGAATATCGTCATTCTGCGCATGCGCAGGCAGACCCTAGTATGGAAATATACATTTTGGGGCCGATGTGAACCACTAGTGGTCCAAATGGGTTGTGGGAGGTGTCAAAGTAAAGCTTTTGTCGGGTAGAATCAGAATAGTGTGTTTTTTTATTGCAAGTCGAGTCAATCTGCGCATGCGCAGTTGTGTGTAGTAAGTAAAGTGGCCATTTTGGGGAAGTGAAGGAAAGTATTTGGTGTAGAGATGGACCACTATTGCTCCGAATGGTGTACTGGTGTATGCCTGAGCCGCATTACGCGTGTGTGAGTGAGTGAGATTGAGTGAGTGAGTGAGAGTACTCACTCACTCACTCACTCACCGTCGTTAGTGCGTCCATGCGCTAAGACGGGCGTTGGGGACGCCTCACTCACTCACTCAGTCACTCACTCAGTCACTCACTCAGTCACTCACTCACTCACTCACTCACTCATTCACTCACTCACTCACTCACTCACACACTCACACTCACTCACTCACTCACTCACTCACACTGACTCACTCACTCACACTGACTCACTCACTGACTCACTAATGGCCCGATGGAGTCGAGTGAGGTATCAATGTGAAGCACACATGAGGGGGCATTTGACTGGACTAGTGGCTCGGGCGTGGTCACCATTCTGCGCATGCGCAGATCTGGAATTGTGGGAAAAGGGTATGGAAATACACGTTTTGGGAGCTAGGGGAGCCACTATTGGGCCGATTGGGTCGAGTGAGGTATTAATGTGAAGCACACATGAGGGGGCATCTGACTGGACTAGTGGTTCGGGCGTTGTCACCATTCTGCGCATGCGCAAACAGGGGATTGTGGGAAAAGGGTATGGAAATACACGTTTTGGGATCTAGGGGAGCCACTATTGGGCCGATTGGGTCGAGTGAGGTATTAATGTGAAGCACACATGAGGGGGCATCTGACTGGACTAGTGGCTCGGGCGTTGTCGCCATTCTGCGCATGCGCAGATAGGGAATTGTGGGAAAAGGGTATGGAGATAGACGTTTTGGGATCTAGGTAAGCCACTAATGGCCCGATGGAGTCGTATGAGGTATCAATGTGAAGCACACATGAGGGGGCATCTGACTGGACTAGTGGCTTGGGCGTTGTCACCATTCTGCGCATGC
The DNA here is from genome assembly GCA_036873755.1 of Hanleya hanleyi. Lineage (NCBI taxonomy): Eukaryota > Metazoa > Mollusca > Polyplacophora > Lepidopleurida > Hanleyidae > Hanleya > Hanleya hanleyi. Next base: position 12,644 of record JAVTVY010034219.1, read on the forward strand.
GCAGACAGGGAATTATGGGAAAAGGGTATGGAAATAGATGTTTTGGGGCCTAGGTGGGCCACTCGTGGAACTGACGTCATTATGCGCATGCGCAGTAGACCAAGTGTATGTAAATAGACGTTTTGGGATCTAGGTGAGCCCCTAATGAGCCGATGGAGTTGTATGAGGTATCAATGTAAAGCAGTCGTGAAGGAGCATCTGCCTGGACTAGTGTATCGTCCGCGTTCAACATTCCGCGCATGCGCAGACAGGGAATTGTGGGAAAAGGGAATGGAAATAGACGTTTTGGGATTTAGGTGGGCCACTAGTGGTCTGTTGGAGTCGAGCGAGGTATCAATGTGAAGCACACGTGAGGGTGCATCCGACTGGCTGGGTGTGGGGTAGGAATATCGTCATTCTGCGCATGCGCAGGCAGACCCTAGTATGGAAATATACATTTTGGGGCCGATGTGAACCACTAGTGGTCCAAATGGGTTGTGGGAGGTGTCAAAGTAAAGCTTTTGTCGGGTAGAATCAGAATGGTGTGTTTTTTTATTGCAAGTCGAGTCAATCTGTGCATGCGCAGTTGTGTGTAGTAAGTAAAGTGGCCATTTTGGAGAAGTGAAGGAAAGTATTTGGTGTAGAGATGGACCACTATTGCTCCGAATGGTGTACTGGTGTATGCCTGAGCCGCATTACGCGTGTGTGAGTGAGTGAGATTGAGTGAGTGAGTGAGAGTACTCACTCACTCACTCACTCACCGTCGTTAGTGCGTCCATGCGCTAAGACGGGCGTTGGGGACGCCTCACTCACTCACTCAGTCACTCACTCACTCACTCACTCACTCAGTCACTCACTCACTCACACACTCGCACTCACTCACTCACTCACTCACTCACACTGACTCACTCACTCACACTGACTCACTCACTGACTCACTAATGGCCCGATGGAGTCGAGTGAGGTATCAATGTGAAGCACACATGAGGGGGCATTTGACTGGACTAGTGGCTCGGGCGTGGTCACCATTCTGCGCATGCGCAGACCTGGAATTGTGGGAAAAGGGTATGGAAATACACGTTTTGGGAGCTAGGGGAGCCACTATTGGGCCGATTGGGTCGAGTGAGGTATTAATGTGAAGCACACATGAGGGGGCATCTGACTGGACTAGTGGTTCGGGCGTTGTCACCATTCTGCGCATGCGCAAACAGGGGATTGTGGGAAAAGGGTATGGAAATACACGTTTTGGGATCTAGGGGAGCCACTATTGGGCCGATTGGGTCGAGTGAGGTATTAATGTGAAGCACACATGAGGGGGCATCTGACTGGACTAGTGGCTCGGGCGTTGTCGCCATTCTGCGCATGCGCAGATAGGGAATTGTGGGAAAAGGGTATGGAGATAGACGTTTTGGGATCTAGGTAAGCCACTAATGGCCCGATGGAGTCGTATGAGGTATCAATGTGAAGCACACATGAGGGGGCATCTGACTGGACTAGTGGCTTGGGCGTTGTCACCATTCTGCGCATGCGCAGACAGGGAATTATGGGAAAAGGGTATGGAAATAGATGTTTTGGGGCCTAGGTGGGCCACTCGTGGAACTGACGTCATTATGCGCATGCGCAGTAGACCAAGTGTATGTAAATAGACGTTTTGGGATCTAGGTGAGCCCCTAATGAGCCGATGGAGTTGTATGAGGTATCAATGTAAAGCAGTCGTGAAGGAGCATCTGCCTGGACTAGTGTATCGTCCGCGTTCAACATTCCGCGCATGCGCAGACAGGGAATTGTGGGAAAAGGGAATGGAAATAGACGTCTTGGGGTTTAGGTGGGCCACTAGTGGTCTGTTGGAGTCGAGCGAGGTATCAATGTGAAGCACACGTGAGGGTGCATCCGACTGGGTGGGTGTGGGTTAGGAATATCGTCATTCTGCGCATGCGCAGGCAGACCCTAGTATGGAAATATACATTTTGGGGCCGATGTGAACCACTAGTGGTCCAAATGGGTTGTGGGAGGTGTCAAAGTAAAGCTTTTGTCTGGTAGAATCAGAATGGCGTGTGTTTTT